>JAVTVY010026988.1:0-11345 GCA_036873755.1 Hanleya hanleyi
TGGGTGCAAGTTTCGGGTTATTTTAGGTCGAAAAATTCTTATTTCTGACCAGCGAAACCCTCATCAGGGAGCCTATACGCATTGACCGTTATGGTCAGATTTTTTTATTTTTTCAGTATTTCACTGATGCTTTTACCCCGCCTATAGCATAATTGTGGCTGGCTGGTAAAGTTTTCGGCATGTTTGTTTGTGATCCAGTATTTCTTTAAGATCCCTTTCAGCCATTTCGTGTATGGATTGAAAGTCGTTATGACACATACGTCGTTTCAGTACAGACTTATTCTGTATGCCCTCGTTCCTCTTGAGGTATTTGTTTCTGTCGGTAATTTCCGAGGTAGAGTATCCTCTCATTTTAAGCTTTTGCTTGAAGTATTCTGACTAGTCTATGTAGTCTGCAGTATTATTGCAGTTTCGTATACATATCTTTCAGTTCTCCCGTAATGTGCTGATTTGCTGTATAGGTATTTGTAGGTTTCAGTTGGCTTTGTTTAGCATTTCACATCAAGTATTGAGTCAGTCGAACATCTTTTCCCCTTGAAAACGGCAACGTCTAGATAATTGACCTCGTTTTCAGATATTTCATACGTGAATTTCAATGGAGTATGTGCGTTATTAGCCACCTCAAAGAAACTCTCAGCTACGGCTTTATTTGCCTGTAGTAGTATGAAGCCATCATCCCGAAAAGTTTGTGTAATATAATCATTTCTTTGTGTGGGAATGTGGCAATTAGCTGATTGATATGCTTATATATCGCTATATCGCACAGTTCCGAGGAAGGGACTGCTCCCCGTGGTGCTTATTCAGTTAGCTTTGTTTAGGATTTCACATCAAGTATTGAGTCAGTCAAATATCTCTTCCCCTTGAAAACGGCAACGTCTAGATAATTCGCCTCGTTTTCAGATATTTCATACGTGAATTTCAATAGAGGATGTGCGTTATTAGCCATCTCAAAGAAACTCTAAGCTACGGCTTTATTTGCCTGTAGCAGTATGAAGCCATCATCCCGGAAAGTTTGTGTAATATAATCATTTCTTTGTGTGGGAATGTGGCAATTAGCTGATTGATATGCTTGTATATCGCTATATCGCACAGTTCCAGGGAAGGGACTGCTCCCCGTGATGCTCCGACAATATGTCTGAAGTGTTAGTCCTGAAACCTGGATTCATACTTTTCCATAATCAATCGTGCTATTTCAAGCAACAGATCGATGGGAGGTTTTTGGATATATAATCCATGTTTTCGTATAGGTAGTCAGATCACTTTTTAGTGCTTCTAGGATTTCATTGAATCCGATGTTCGTGTATAACGAGGTAATGTCATACGTAATAAGTAACGTATCAGTTGGTATCCGACGTTGTACAATCTCATTGATGAATACTGAAGTATCGGCTGAGTAGGTTTCTCGTTCCCACACTATGGGGATAAGAAGAAATCCAGGTAGCGTTGAGGTAGCTCAGGTTTTACAGGATCAAGTTTTTTAATAGCCTCTTCTACCTTATGTATTATTGGTAGGAGATATGGTGTAGGCTTCCTGGTCGAAACTTTCAGCAGAAAATTCAAAGTCTCTGACTAAGAACTCCACTAGCATTCAACCTAGCGACTGTCTGTAGTACCGTACCATTTTCATGGTGTTTTCCATATTCATGGATTTTATGTCGGTATAATGTATACCATCGTACAGCTGTCTTTGCGCTTCCACTATGTAGTCCTTTTTATAAGAATTACGGTGGTATTGTTTTTATCAGCTCGTCCTTCTGTGCACAAGATTATATTCTTTGTGTTTGAGAAAGCGAGAAAAATGACGGCTGGTAATAGCCTTCTTCTTTAGTTTCCGTCTAGCCATATTGTCTATGGGTACTGAATATCTCTCCGTGGCTTTGTGCCGTGTAAAGAGATGGCCGGGCATTGGCAAATGTATAGGCTATATACCTAGCAGGTGTTCTCTGATAGGACAGAAATGCTTCTGGTGTGCGCTGATTGGTCCACTCTTTGGTGAATCTCATTGGATAATTTTGGCGCTCACACAGGGCTGCATTGTTTGCTGCAATCCCCTCTTTTTGCTCAAGCTCCGGTCAGTTTACCCATCAGTGTGGCACAGCCAGTGTATAGGCTGATTGAGACAGAGATAAATATATTTTCTCGATTTGGCGAGCCTGTATTAAAAGCGCAGCTGTCTGTTCAGTACAGTGTAGGCGAATTAGTGTATATCGCACCTCTCAGAATGTATTAAAATAAACATGTATAATGTAGTATTCAGACTGACACAGTATAATTAACTTGTATGTCAGACTCATACTGCATTAGCTGCATTGATTTCTAACGTCCTTCTGTGCACAAGATTATATTCTTTGTGTTTGAGAAAACGAGAAATTTGACAGCTGGTTTTTGCTTTCTTCTCCAGTTTCCGTCTAGCCATATTGTCTATGGGTATAGTGAATATCTCTCCGTGGCTTTGTGCCGTGTAAAGAGATGATATTATATGGGCAATATGGCTCAAGAACAAAGTACCTGCTGGTTTGTTTAGCACATGCAGATAAACCATATGACAATGGAGGCCGAGGTCTCTTATCAAGACAACGGTATATGCGGCTTTAGATATCCGCTGGTTTGTATAGCACATACAGATATACCGGAAATATGACAATGGAGGCAAGTCTAGCAGGACAGTAATAATTGTCTTCTGTTTTGACTGGAGGTATAGTTCACCACGGGCAATCATGGTCGGGTCTGGGTAATTCCACAGAAATTACTACAAGGATCAAAGAAGACCAAAGGTCAACTTCGATACACGTGTTGAACCAGCGAGACACGAAGTCAAGTCATATAGTATAATAAATACTGGTCCTAGGGGGCCACACCTGCAATAACACTGGTGAAAACCCAGACTCCTTATAATAAATACTGGTCCTAGGAGGCCACACCTGCAATAACACTGGTGAAAACCCAGACTCCCAACCATGAAAACAAAACGGGCAAGTAGGAGTCTGGGTTTCACCAGTGTTATTGCAGGTGTGGCCCCCTAGGACCAGTATTTATTATACTATACCTCGAGGACTCTGATGCTGATAACAGTGATGAAGACTAGACTACTGATCCATGGTGTGAATGTTTTGGCACAATCACATACATTCATGGCTACAAATATGCATGAGTAAAACATAGTACATAAACATGCCACAGTAGCGTGGTGAAATTTGGGTTATACATAAATTTCACTTTTTGGACGCTTGTTGGAACTAGGGTAGGGGAAGGACAATTCCTATAACTGTGGTAAAAACTTGTAAAATGTTCATAAATGTTTTCCTCATACAATATGTGCATGTTGTAGGCTACTGCGGTTCAGTAGCACTCCCCAGGGAACTTGTATGACAATATTATAAATTAAAATGTACTGAAAATCACATAATCAACAACATTTTGATAGGCCCTATTGCTCGCCCCTTTCTGCCATAAAACAAATTCTGCCTTCAGGAATGACAGAAAGGATTATTCGGATGGTATAAATAAAGCATTTCAGACATGTATTTGTGGTTTGTAGTTCATTCTAGCCCCATGTGGAAACAGCAATTGCATCATTAGTGAATGTTTCCGAGTTTGCCTTTTCGCTTTCATTATGCGGAGGGTGGGTACATTCCAGAGATGAAAACTACCAATAAGCTGCCAGTCTGCAATGGTTATCACACCAAAATATGATCTATATATATACACCAATTAAAAAATCATAACTAGGATTGGTTTCCTTAGATGGTACCGACAAGTGGAATTTCTGGTCTGGGCCCATGGACTACTAGGAGTTCAAGGTCACGGCTGCTACTCGAAACTGTAGGATATACACATCTGAGCAACCAGAAACGTTTCCATCAAGCCATGATCAGGCGATGTAGAATCGGTCATACCCGATAAACTCACGAACATTTACTAAGAAAGGAACCAGCCCCAAGGTGTATTCCATGCCACGAAGATCCCCCAGTGAAACATATTCTGATCGACTGTATAGATTTTAAGATTGTAAGAGATTCTTTTTATCAAGCAGCTACTTTAGAAGAACTATTTAGTCGGGTAAAAGAAGACTGTATTTTAGGTTATTTGAGAGAAATCGGTTTGTTGTACACGTTTCAATGTATGTACATGTTTTTGGTGTGTTGTGTTGATTACTAATGGATTGCTGGGTTGTTGACTTGTTTTGTTGGAATACTTAGAATTTTGTTTGATCGTCGCTATATAGCTGAAATATTGCTGAATCTTAATTCTCTCTCTCTCTCTCTCTCTCTCTCTCTCTCTCCGGTAACGAGTGTGCGTTCTCAAGCGGGTCAAATCGTCGAATGCATGCCCATATTCAAGAACACCACTTGAGGTGGGCGAAGACGACAACTTGGCACCATGCGGGAGTATGCCGAACAGCACCATGACCTTACACAGCCTTACCATATGCTGCGCTTAACGCGACGTTAAACCTTAATTCTCTCTCTCTCTCATATGCTGACTGGGAGTACGTTTGGAGAAAACAAATACAACCTGGCATCCCCGTACAACGGTCTGGAAGTGAAAACTGTGTAGCAAGTGATGGAGTTGACACACGAGACCAAATTAGAAGGATTCGTTGACGCCGTGACCACCACCCGTTGCCAAAGAGATATCGGCCCAATAATCGAGGAAACGATGAAATCGATTGGAAACAGAGGCTATGGGGAAACCCTAAACAACCAGGACCGACACATTGGCATTTGCAACATCAGCGGATTAACTCGCTCCAATTCCATCAGTTGGTTGCCATTGACGAGTCCACGTTTAATGTCACCTTGACAAAGAAGACCATCCGCTACAACCTCCCACTGACGATAGGGTGTCTGCCGGTTGGCTTAACTCCTTATGCTGGAAATCCTGTACAATTTTCTAAGCGTCTTTCTTTCGCCCCTCCGGCTGGCAGTTGATGAAAATGGACACAGATTTAGAATACATAGGCGTATCCAACCCGAACTAGGAGAGCCGGGTGAAACCTGAGCTGCAAGAATACTACAAAGCTGAACGTGAACGCTGGGTCCCGCCCATAAACAATTGCGCCTTCGACAAACGGACCCCGGGGCTCTTCAACCTGAAGTGGACCAGGGATGCCATGACCGAAAGCTGTAAAGGTGTCAGTTGTCGCAATGCTAACATAACCGAAACCCTGTACCCCTGTGTGCTCTAGAGTCCGGCCAGTGCCAAAGAATTCCGGATCGTGAAGAACCAGATGCGCTCCTACATCAAACGGCTGGACGCCCTCACCTTAATCTACCCTGAACGAAAAGATGTCCATGATGGTGTCACCACGACGTACTTAGATAATTAAACAATCGTCAAGCCTAAAGTAAACTTACACCGCTGATATTCACTTGTGCTTCTACATATGGAAAATATACCGTATTATGGTATATTCATGTCTGTTTTGGGGCATTAATATTCTATATACGTGTTATAGGGAAATATCTGTTGTATAACGTGTAACCATGTGAAGATAGCTCTATGTTTTGTTCTCCGATATAAGAAAAAATACATGTTTTTTTTTGCTTTCTCGCTCGCGGAACTTTCTTGCTCGCTGATGGATCCGTTAGACCGCGAGCGGTATAGCTCCAATACAGTATTGGGGAGTATCAAAGGTATGATTGACCTCTAAGGTCAACCTGTATCGTCACAGAAAGGTCAAATAACTTCGAAGTGACTGGAGTAATTTAACAGTGAAATGAGGGGAGAGTTAATTAACATGGAAGTAACTGGTGGTTCAAAAAGGGTCAAAGGTCACTCGAAGTGACCGGACATTACCGGATATTAAGGCGAAGAGAAAACAAGAGCAAAATTCCCTCGCACTGACCTATTTACGAGGGAAATCACTCCGTAAGTAGGTCAATGCGTGGAAATTTTCTCTTTTACTACTACTTCCCTGTTCGATTTGCGGTCCGTTCTGCTGGACCCTTCCCTATTTCTTCAACATCGGAAATATTCGGAACCGATGATAACTCGAATATTTTCGACCCGAAGTTGTCAAAATTATCATAAATATAAGCATAATGTTTCTTTCTTGGAACAGTAGGATAATTAGATCTATATTCACCATATTTACACCAGTTATCAATATTTTCTAGAGGTTTTTTTTTTCAATTTCAGTATTTTTTTATCAGGTTAAGAGAAGAGGACACATGAAAAAAACAATAAAGGGTCACCATACTCGTTAAACAAAAATATAGCAGTGAAATGCATGTATACCACTTAAAAGTCATAACATTGAATACGTGGGAAAATTTGAATTTTTTTCTTGCTTGATGCTCAATAAATCAAACTCCCCAATGTCAAATTTTCTCCATTTTGCTATATAATGCTGAACACATATAGTTCTTGTTGGATATGTAATAAAAACAGGGGGACACCATGCATTCTTTCTTAGAAAATATTAACAGTATACGGATAAACTGAGCCTTTCCAGTCCTATTTCCTGGAGGGGGTGGCGCGGGGAATCGGGGTGGAACGAAGGGAATATTATTGGAGATTCATCTGTCAGCCATTAACAAGTTTCCTTTTTGTTGAAATTGACTAAGAGTGAGTTTTGGGGGATGTCAGAGGCATAACTTTCAACCTCGGGAGCACTTCCAACCGTTGAATCTAAAATGCCAATTTTTTAGTCACTCCTATCACACTATCGAACCACAAGTAAAACGCATGAATGGTTCTGTTGTGTCTTTTGTTGATTGATATCCCATTTTGAGATGTCTGGGTATTTCTGTTAGGAAATTCAGCTTAGTTTTGAAAAATTCCACAACTCACCATGTTGTAGCCCCATAAGAGCAGGGAAATGAACGTCCTCTACTCCCTTAAAAACCGTCCCGTACACGAGAGATAGGAAACAGACCAGAAGAACGAACCGCAAATCATATGGGAGCCACGCGTCAGTGCATCTGCCACTGATATCGGGGCAGATCTATTGTCTGGGCATTAACTTCAATTTTAGTGCAAGTCCGGGATTCGGAGATAAAACTCATGCAGCATAAAAAGCATGCAATCCTGAACAGACGGAAATCAGGCAGCCTTTTAAACTTAGAAACAAGTAACACCGTTAATCTATACCCTGGCATCTGTGGGTATAGCAAATATAGAAAAAGGTGAAATCGATCGAGTGCGATCGGGGAGGCATCCGATTTGGACATGTAGCAAAAGAATCGTTCATTGTTTCTAAATATAGTAATCCCAAGCAATATATTGTGGCAAGGTATCCACATACTAAATAATTCTTTAAGTCATTCTGATGGCAGTGTGTTAAAACGAAATCTCATGTTGGCCTCACGGAGGACTACTTCTGGGAATAGCACATTGGGAAGGAATACCATATGATACAAGCGACATATCTTGGCAATTACCCATATATCAAATGTGGAAAGAATCCGTAAGGTTAAAAATAACTAAGGCACCGATTCAGCATGCGGCACATCCGAACACAGTTGTCTCTCATTATGCCAAATTATACACTCCTGCCATCATTCACTTAATATGTAGCCCTGTAGCAAAACATCGTTCCACAAATCTAGATCTCACCCGCAAAAAAATCCTTATCAACATATTAAATACTAAGATATTCAATTTTTTCAAATGTGAATGTGCGCGAGCATTTGATTCCTAAAAAATGCATTGCTGATTTTATCAAATTAACGACCGTTGGCCTTCTTGTGGTGTTGCTGTTGCTCTTGGAAAGAGTTGAACAGTTATTCAATAATTCAACGATTGTTTGTTTTCTTTTGTCTGCCGAATACCACAAATGCGCTGCAGCTGATCAGTTCTGCTTAATTCAAGTCGTTGCGATACAAAACAGTTCTGATAATCTCGCACTTTTATTCTCCGTCAAAGGCTACATGGCTTGATGAAGACCCATTGTACGGAGAATGCCAGAGCGTTTTTTTTTTTTTTTCGTCCTCGGAAAGTGATTGAAGGCAGGCATTCGCGACTGCTCGGCCTATTCCGGCGAAGTCATAATGCCTCGCGTATTAATGGTGTAAGGATTTTACAGCTCTCAGCTGTAAACCGTGATTCGCCGCAAGTGAGGCACATCCCATGCTATAGGATGTGTTTCCGATCACATAGTTCTGGTTGTATTTCTCTCTTATCAGGAAATAAAATATATATCCGAATGAAATGGATATTCCCTTGATTCTACCCGCGGAGGATCTCTTCTAATTTGAGGTGTTTCTCCTGGTTTCATTTTCATCTGACGACGATACAGCTCACCAGTGTACGAGTTGTCACAGCGAAACAGCTCACAATTACCAATATACGAGTTGTCAGAGCATTTCCATCATAGCTCTCTAGATTTGTATCTAGTACCGCTTATGCCGGTGCTAGGGGCCTTGTGGTCATGTCATCCAAGTTGCCACATGAACAGGTGTATAAAATCGTTAGATTCTTGGTATGTATTTTAGAATTGGTTAACCGGAAGACTATACTGTGAAGTCATGTGACTCTGTCAGTATGTCGGCACCTCTTCCCACTTCCCTTATATGTGTTGTAATTCTTCTCGAGCTGATCTCCATAGTAACGGAAGTGATACAGCTGACATGCGCTGTTCGGAGTTTCGACGCGATACTGTGCTTCAACATGGGTGCCAATATGGATTCCTAGCAGTGCGATAAGAGGTAATAATGTTCTACATTATCAGAGACCGTGTCGAGTGTGAAGGCAGGGTCGGTCGACATGGCAGAAGGGGAGATAACCCTGTTTGGAGGTTGGCCTCAATGCGCACCGAGACCGATATCGAAAAGCTCCGATTGTACGGCCTTTTTGTGCGCATAAATCTCTGAATTAGTATAACTACAATCACGTTTTTCTTGAAAATAATTGGACTACTTACGACTGCTATTCCGTTGGTTGTAAACTACCGGTATTGAGATCGACAGCAAAGTTTCACGAGTTCAGGTCGTGCTCTTGGGAACAATCTGAAACGAGCAAAAATTGTATAAACAATAGCAGTCGCCTTTGTAGCTTGTGACAACGAACAGTAGTCATGAATTTTATTTATTGTAGCGTGTATAGCAGAATGAAATCAACAAATGATCACGTCTTGAGTAACTTATAAATTCCATAGAGAACACCATACTACGTTTTGCATGTAAAAAAGAGGTTCGAAATTGCATAGAGAACACCATATTACTTTTTCGCCTTTGTAGCTTGTGACAACGAACAGTAGTCATGAATTTCATTTATTGTAGCGTGTATAGCAGAATGAAATCAACAAATTATCACGTCTTGAGTAATTTATAAATTCCATAGAGAACACCATACTACTTTTTGCATGTAAAAAAGAGGTCGAAATTGCATAGAGAACACCATATTACTTTTTCGCCTTTGTAGCTTGTGACAACGAACAGTAATCATGAATTTCATTTATTGTAGCGTGTATAGCAGAATGAAATCAACAAATTATCACGTCTTGAGTAACTTATAAATTCCATAGAGAACACCATACTATTTTTTGCATGTAAAAAGAGGATCGAAATTGCATATATATAGAGAACATCATACTACTTTTTCATGTGAAAAAGAGGTTCGAAATTGCATATATATACAGACAGAAAGATGGTGATGACTTTCACCGCGAAAAGGTGATGAGTTAGCGCGATCACCCTTTTTATGATTACCTTTAAAAATGATGTCCATCACCTCTGAAGAGTGATGAGCAATGATTGTAAATTTAGGTCATCGCCTTTTAAGGGTGATACGGCAACATCATCACTCTTAAAGGGTGATGACCGTCACCATTTAAAGGTGATGGTTCTAACTCACCACCTTTTACAGGTGATGACCAGGTTTGATCACCATTAAGAGGTGATGGGCCATCACCTTTTTTCTGGCTATAGGTTGACGTCATAATGTAATGCTCTTCTACGGGTTATAGGTAATAAAAGCCATGTCTAAGGTCATAGGTGTGTGCGGCTTGACATTTAGTACTTCGGTTGGACACTGAATAAATCAACACACCTACCGGCCAACTGTTACGACCTCATACCGCCTTATTGAAATTTGTCCGTGAGAACAGTAATACGTACATTATGACTTCACCTTTTAATCGAGTTTTATACGAAGAGTGTTATAAAGTTATTTAAAATGTTGATGGATTGTAATTTTCTCGGAGAAATTGTAATAATTTTGTAGATAACAGTTTGTTACATGTATATACGATGCAATAAATACATTTCATGCCGAGCCCACCTTTCCTTTTCACAAGCTACAACAAGCTAATTAAAATGGACAGACTATAGTACCAAGTTCCAATCAGGCATAATCCCTCATCCTTAGTCATGGTTCGTCTTGATTACAATCAAGTCTTTCTTGAAAATACTTCGACTATACTACTTACGACTGTTATTCCGTTGGTTGTAAACTACCGGTATGGAGATCGACAGCAAAGTTTCACGTGTTCATGTCGTGCTCCTGGAAACAATCTGAAATGAGCAAACAATTGTATAAACAATAACAGTCGCCTTTGTAGCTTGTGACAACTAACAGTAGTCATGAATTCTCTCTATTTTAGCATGTATAGCAGAATGAAACCAAACAAATGATCACATTCAGTACGTGATATTTATAATCGATCGCGTTTTGAATAACTTATAAATTCTATATAGAACACCATAATACTTGTTTCATGAAAATAGAGGTTCAAAACTGCATGCATAGGGTGACGTCCACCTTAGCTTGTTAAGGGAATTTCAGGTTTCACTTAACACTACCCTTAGCTTATCGCTATGATTCGGCCCCGTGGGGCTTTCGGGGATTGACCTGGGATGTCCTTGTGCACACCGCAGGCCATGGTAAGAATAGGCATCAGCTCTTCAGACAGCTTGTCGTAAGAGGCGACTAACTGAGGCACCCGTGGGGTTCCCGGGTGTGAAAAGGAATAGGACCCCACCCGTGTGGTTCCCGGGTGTGAAAAGGTATAGGACCCAACGTCGTGATATGACTGAAATATAGTTGAAAGCGACGTTAAATCATATTCACTCCCTCACTCACTCGCTATGATTGGGCATGTATTTCACACGGCGTCACCTATCAGCCAAAAAGGACGAATATTTGGAGGGAGCTAACCTGTTCGAAAGTTGTTCCCAAAGCATCAAGTCACATGTCCGCCCCATTTAAACAAGCCAATGAAATTATCTGTATTTAAATATTTTGACCTGGACATCTCAAACATCAGACATGTCAGTTTCACTTGAGTGCAGAGGCGCAAGACTGGGGAATTGTACGCGAGACCAAAACGAAGTTGTGCGAATTAGCTATTTTATTTCTCCCTCTAATGGAGCATGCTTCTTTGTTTTTCTTAAGAAAAATCA
>JAVTVY010026989.1:0-11522 GCA_036873755.1 Hanleya hanleyi
ACTATAGTACTATATATATAAAAATTTGGTGTATTGTTGGGAAAATAATGTGATTTAAAAAGTTGTTTTGATCCTGGACAAGGGCACTAAAAACCACTAAAGAGATGTAGATGTATTTTCACACGTAAAGCTTGAAATCTAGTGAACTTATATTATTCAATCTGTTTCCTTAAAAAAAAAATGTAAAACTAAATCGGTGATCGTTATTTATTTTGGAACGAAGGCGCATTAGGAGACTGTTACCAACAAATTCTGAGCTGACCTATTTTTGATGGAAATTTCTGGTGATTTATGATGAAAATCAGTGCCCATCTTAATATAGGCAGGATTTCAACTGGGGGTGGGGATTTCCAAGAGTTCAGTTCGTGTTCGAGTCCTAATGCCTACTGTACTTCGTAGGTCCTGTGACGTTAGTCACACTGCTCATGTATAACAAACCGAACTCTACAAAATGACTACCATTACTCTCTGATATTGATGATGTTTCACGCCTGAAATAACTTTGTAATTCTCTCCATAAATAAAACTCCACTGCTGTAGTTTCATGTACCAGGGCTTAACTACATAGGCAGCTGATACCCTACTGTGTTCGTTTTCACGGACACAAAGGTCAAAGATGTGGTGTACGGTCATAGACGTGTGTGCGGCAATTTCACTGCACAAGGGATATAAACGGCACACCCAGGAGCCACCTGTTATTACTTTATAGGGTATCAATCTTTGTCAACTGGAACACGAATACAAGATGACGTCTTTATATGTAATGAACCCCGGTGCATCAAACTATAGTACATAGTTCATATGCAGAAAATTTCAAATTTATTTCAAGCGTAATATATTATCAATATCACGGAGTAATGATGGTCAGTCTGTGAAGGTCAATTTTTTACTCACTGCACAGACAGTAAATTTATGCAGATAACAATTGATTTTGACAGGCTCCATTGTAGACGACTAATTAAAATGGACAGTTATATTTGTATATTCATGATGATTTGGCATGGTAAGCTTTCGTAAAGCCGATAACATTCTTCTAACTGGTATGCCGATATTAGATTCTGCTTTCATCTTTGGTCGCAGCTAGGATATAAGATGAAAATCGCAAATCATACCATTTTTATTTGTATATTCGTTCTTCTCGATTTCTTTGCATCCGGATAGCTATGACTCTTGTAAATAGAACATGAATAAAACTTAGATACAAATGCAAAAGTTTGACCTTTGATCTCGTCTTTGTGATGTTCTTTCCTCAAGCAAGCTCGTGGTTTGAAACACTTTATGAGCAAACCCGAAT
Source organism: Hanleya hanleyi (assembly GCA_036873755.1). NCBI lineage: Eukaryota > Metazoa > Mollusca > Polyplacophora > Lepidopleurida > Hanleyidae > Hanleya > Hanleya hanleyi. The sequence continues at coordinate 1,295 of JAVTVY010026989.1, forward strand.
TCGCTTGTGGAAAGTACAGCATGCACACCCTCTATAATGTAGGTAACCAGTTCTGCCAATCTAATTAACAATAAATCCCATCTGCTCCACCATTTGGATATTTGGCTTGTGGGATCTAACCGGCTTGCAGTAACTCGAGCGACAACCACAGTCCTGAGAACTATTCATAGTGCTTTGAAGCAGACATTAATGGTGGAGTAATTTTTATTGGCTCAGCCGAATCAGAAGAACTCATTTGGGATACATTTTGATATCGCCGCTGTCCAGTCATTGTGTCGACATAATCCGAGATAGATATGTGGTCTTTGGGTAAGAGGATTAGTCCAAATACGGCCGTGATGTTATAAGGCTGTTAATTCATGGGCTCTCGGAGCACCAAGTTCAACTGAAATAAGTAAGGTTCTATATAGCGGCATAAGAGATTGGAAAGCTTTGATAGAATATTAATTTATTAAGATTGCCAGCCCTGCATGTAGATGTGAGCAGTACAGCTATTACTCGAAACCTCCTTTTAAAAAGAGAGCCACTGAACGGACGGCGTTCGTGTGTGATACACCACCTTCATGGTATCTCAGTATATTTTGAGGAAGGCCTAGTTCATGCGGATAAAAGGATGGAGGACAAACTCTTCGAAGTTACGAGAGGATACTACATCGGGGGTCTCCACAGTCAAAACAAATATACGGAGACGAACATGTAACTTCAAACAAAGGAGACGAAATATACATCACATTGGCTGACGTTTGATTCGCTCAAATAGTTTTGTATTAAAATTCATATATCATCACAAAGTTGTGTTTATTCTAACACCCATTTGTGTTATTTTCAGCTCAATTCTGGTGCTAAAATGGTTTCGACACAATCTTTTTCGCAGTGTATGGGCATATTCGGGACGGTCATGAGGTCACGAAGCTGTTTGAACAGCATATTATGATCTTCGCCCCACGGGAGCTTGAATTTGAATGTTTGAGTTGATGGAAATAGAGAACTGAGGATGATTAAAATTATAACAAATGAATGAAAGAGAAGACCTGCCTCCCTTTATAATATTCCATAACGTGTTACGTGGAAAACAAATAGTAGAGGTCACCACAGGGGACGTAATTATTTTTGGAATATTATAAAAGAAAGTAATTCTTCAATTTGCATTCATTTATTCTCATATTTGTCATCATCAGTTCTCTATTTCCATCAACTCGAGCTTCTATGCTTCGTCCTGGTGAATTCGTTCTCTGTCATGGTTCGGCTTTGTCAGACGAACAATGATTCGGGATGATGAGTATTGCAGTACCGCGCTGCTATACAGGAATATCGAATGGCGGAAACAAACATTCAATGTTGTTTTATTTAAGTGAATCCACTCTTTGTTGGTATGCAAGATCGGTGAGGTTTCACATTTATCTGAAATGGTGATATTAAAACGAACGAGAAAGCAAAAACAGTAGGAAAATTCTAAATCTGCATATACAATGAATTTGTCAATTTTTTTCTCTTCTGAAAGTGATCACTGAAGCTGTTTCTCTGGTCTCGCTTTAGGTCGAATTATCATTTCGAACTGACTACTGTGGTCGTGACATATCGCATGTGCCTGTAACAAGACTATGTTATGTATACCACAGTGAGCAAGAATGAACATATTTATGCAATTTATCAACAGAATAACTGCCATTACCCGAACAATATGATCGTATTACTTGGTAATCTTGCCTGCCACTATACAAGCAATATAATAATCTGTTTGAGTCCTAGTCAGAATGCTATGTTTCTGTGGTGTAACTGATGGAAATGTTAAATTGATATAGATAGGCTTTGCTCCGGTGTTGTACAAAAGTTGACGAAAACAGAACCATTATCTACTCCAGACCAGTCATTTCACCACTAATCAGTGACCAGTGACGAAATACAGTTTGGATTCAGCCGCCACAATTGTATGTTGAGAAGAGAAGGCATCCGATAAGAAGTTACATAATATATTAAGCCTCATACATTTGTTTGCTCAAGCTTAGCCTACAGACAGGCTAACAATATGCCAGTGTGACAAAGCGATTAGATACCAATGATTAAATAATCACCAATGATCCTTGAATCCAGCAAGCTAAATATTTACCAACCTTGTCAGATAACATCTTTCTGGCAGATCTAACTGAATAAAACTCTACAAAAGCTGTCTTATATCGAACTGCAACTTCCCCGGCTCATTCTGGCTGATTTTTTTCCTCAAATCATGTTTCCAGATATGTTTCCCAGGAATGATATATAGAGGATTTTCATAATCATTTTGTATTTTCAGGAAGGAATTAATGTACCTGTTTTAAGTACACATAACACATCAGACTTGTAAATAATGAAGCACTCGTATTAACAATGTATTAACTACATACTTTATGAAAATCAGTATAAAGGATATAAATACAGATTGCCGTGTGTTAAAAAGCGCACTATATAAGAAAAACCCGTATATACAAGTTAATAAACTTCGATTATGCATCTATTGTCTAGATAAAATTCACTATCTGCTGGGCTGTGATAATTGCTTGTGTTCAATTATGCCAAATTATATGATCCGTTTCGATATGGGAAGTGCTACCTAAACTATTTATACCAGGATCATGACTAAGTAACTATAAGCATTTAACAGTCACCACAGGTGCTCAATCCCGGTGTCATCAAATGCTTTCGAAATGTGCTTGCGCTATATGAGGCTACTGATACGTTCAAATTATACCGATTCTCAGCAATTATTACTGAACTATGCAATAATAATTCACATCGATGTCGCAACTTTGTAAATAAAACGATTACATTTCCATAACATACAGTTGTCTGTATCATACTATCAAATATTATTCAAATGTGAGATTATATTTGCAATTTGGTAAATGTTTAGTTAATAAAACTCATCTGTTTGATTAAATTTGTCTATGTGGTATAACTTTGCTCATGTATCAATTATATGCGCCATGGTTCCATGCAGTAGAGAATATATGGTGAATAGTATTGTTACATTTAATTTTCTGCGAAGTACAAATCTCACAGAGTGAAATATAACCGAAATATTTATCAACTCACCTGCCGTATATTAAAAGTCTGCTAATTAATCGGTTTAATTTGCACATGATGTCCCAGTGTGGCATATATAATTGAATAAAATATAATTATTTGCATAACTCTGTACTGTGTACGTTATGCTGTGTCATAAGGGCCTGTCCAAGCTGCAATATCTAATGTCCACAAACGGTAAATATAAAAAAAATGTATGGCGCATATAAGTGAAATATGTGGCAAATGATGCACATTTACAACACTGGCAAATAATGAAGCAGCGACATTTATTTACTACAGTAGGTAATACAATATCATACCATATATGTTCTGCGTTGACCTGTCGTTTAAATACATTTGTCTATATTTGTCTTTCCATTTAAACACCATACGTACACCATGGCCCTGATGTGTATGTTAAAAGCATGCAAATTATATCCACATATGTTAATATTTACAGGTCCGTTTAAACTTTTGCAAATATAACAGTTATATTCACCTTATATTTAGTGGTAATATTAAATAATATCAAATCGAGATTTTCGTGTAGTGCTACATATTTTACACTAGTCGCTTTTCCTCCGAAAACATGTGCAGCGACATGAATATTTCCTGTTTGTTATATGATTGAAAATGATTTTGAAATACTTCATTTTGTAATCTGAGACAATTTTTCTCAGAGCAGTGAAATTTCGCACATCATCAGAACATTATCTGTGCATTTTTATCCTGAACTTTCATGAAAATCCAACCAAGACGTGGGTCAAATTCACCAAAACGAATTTTGCCCTGACAAGTTTGCATCTTAACTCATGACGTCATAGCGGCCAGTCGCAATGTTACAACATTGCAAGTCCAACGCCATTGTGCTTTGAAATAACATGCTTGCCATAAGTATGGCAAGCCAAAGTGCTTTTATTCAGGAATTTCCGATATCGGAAATTGAATTCCCGATATCGAAATTGAAATTTCCGATATCAGAAATTCATTGGAAATTGAATGCTCGATATCGGAAATTGCAATTCCCGCTTGAATTGACGAAATGCAATTTCCGATATTGGAAATTGTCACTGAATTTCCGATATAAGAAATTCTTGGTTGCTTTGTTCGGGCACGGTCCAAACGATTACTCCCCAGAACGGAAGCATGCGCGTGAATGAAACGCGCGCCAATCTCAGTTGCCGCCATGGCAGAAAACATCAGAGCTGTGGGTACCAATGCCCCTGTAGCCATGTTATTTGCCGCCATCTTGGGGAATTATACAATGTTCAGAGAGAGGCTAAGGGAGAGAACAGTTTTCGTAAAGCTTCCAGATCTTTCATCTCCGAAATCGGAAATTCAGTGACAATTTCCGATATGGGAAATTCTATTTCCGATATCGGTAATTGTCACTGAATTTCCGATATCGGGAATTGCGATTTCCGATATCGGAAATAGAATTTCCGATGTTACGTCAACAAAACGTAACAGAAAGATGTGTGAAGTCAAGGATTAGCAATCAAATATTTATTTACAATACTAAAATCATATACAATTTAAGTAAGGTTAATACAACAAATAAATGTGTGAAATATAGTCTTACTGTCCAATGCTAAACCGATGTGCACTTTACAGTCCTTGTTGACGCGCACAAATCACTCTTCTGTATAATGGTAATCCAACACTGCATAGTTACACACAGTCCCAGTAAATGTCCAATATCCGATGGTGTCAACAAATAGCGTAGACCACGCAGCAGCCAACAGTCAATACACAGGAGTAAGTAATCCAGCAGTCCGTATTTACAAGCAAAGGTAACACAGCATATCAGACCCACATAAAAGCCAGTTTGAATTCCCTCCTGAATGACAGACTGAATGCGCTATTTATGCTCTATGAGGCATTCCGGAACATTCTACCCAATCAAGAAGCTTCTAGAATACACAGCGTTACCGCATCCTCTGACCTAGATACAATTTAAAACAGCCTTCCAGAAAGCTCCAAGTGGCTGACCTACATAATAATACGTAAACAAGCTTGCGTCAGCTCTATATTCTAGAAACATCCACAATGTCTAATAATAGACGACAATACCATGACACTCCCCCTCTTAAAAAAAACGTTTCAAACGTGGAACTTTCTTGACAATTCAAAACATTATTACAGAAACAATCTATATTACAACAGTAATTATGTACATTATATGCGAGACAATCAGTAATCAAATTGTCCTTGTCCTTAATATGTCTGATTTCAATATTGTTTTCTTGTAACACCAAACTCCATCTTAACAAAAAAAAATTGTACCTGAACAGACCCTCGCTACACGAAGCGACGAATGCCGACATCTCCTCCGCACGATCCGTCAGTGGAACTTGCCAAAATCCTCCCAGAAGATCAAACTTTGACACAAACTTGGCACTTCCCACACTATCAATGCAATCGTCAATGCGTGGAATAGGGAATGTGTCTGTTTTGGTCTATGTGTTCACCTTTCTGTAGTCAGTACACATCCTGTTACTGCCATCTGGCTTGGAACGAGGATACAAGGTGAACTCCAGTTACTATTACTTGGTTCAATGAAGTCATTGTCCAATAAATACTGAATCTTTTTTTTTTCAGATAGTTTTGTTTAATGGGATTCAAGCGATATGGGTGCTGCTTCACTGGATTAGAATCTCCGACATTGACGTCATGTGAAATTTTATCAGTCCGAGTAGGGATATCGGCAAACAAATGTTCATGTTGACTGAGCAGAGTTCGAAGTTCTTCCTGACGATCTGGTTCAAAATGACACAACTTGGAATCCAAATTAAGTAGAATGTCAGAGTTCTGTAATTTCGCCGCTGTCATGGGTTCTTCACAAGTTTCATTATTATCAGGGTCAGAATTAACTACACTTACAGGGTGTACAGTACTGTTAGTGCTATCTCTGTCTGTCTATAACTTTAACATATTTACATGACATAATTGTTTGTGTTTACGCCTGTCAGGAGTCTGAATTACATAATTAAGGTCACTTAATTTCTTTTCAATGGCATAAGGACCATAAGTTCTAGCCTTAAGTGGATTACCAGGAATAGACAGATAAGCCAGTACCTTCTCACCAGGTTTGAAACTTCGTTTAAGGGCATGTTTATCATAGGTTATTTTCATACATTTTTCACTTTTCAGGAACTTTTCCTTTAGCAGTTCAAGTGGTCCACTAACTGTATGCCCAAAGACTAATTCAAATGGACTGAAGCCTAAAGGTTCTTGAACAGACTCTCTAACAGCACACAATAACAAATGTATGCCTCCATCCCAGTCTTTCTCAGTGTCAATACAATAAGTCCTAATCATGTTCTTTAATGTCTGGTGAAATCTTTCTAATGCGCCTTGGCTTTCTGGGTGGTATGCAGATGATTTGTACTGCTTTATTCCCAATTCATGCATGAGTTGTTGAAAAATTCCTGACATGAAATTACATCCCTGGTCAGACTGAACGGACTGGGGTAGGCCGACAAGTGTGAAAAACTTAACTAAGGCCTTAACAATAGTTTTTGCCTTAAAATTCCGTAAAGGAATGGCCTCAAATGCAGGGATTGGTTGTAGAGGGCTTTTGGTATGGTTTGGTTTGGTTTTCCTACCATCTGACATGTGTGGCATGACCTACATAATTCCGTAACATCTTTCTTCAAATTTGGCCAATAGAAATGATTTAGAATTTTGTAATATGTTTTGTTAAGGCCTAAATGTCCTGATGTTTCATGGGCTAGTCTGAGGATATCTGGACGATATGAATTTGGTACTACAATCTGATACTTAATTACCCACTCATCATCAGGTGGCACATCTGGCGGTCGCCATTTGCGCATAATAACATCACTCTTACAAAAGTAACACACAGGCTCTTGAGTTACATCATACTCATCTACTACCCTGTCAAACAACTTGGAAATGTCCTTGTCACTATGCTGTTCATTAACCAGCCGTAATTTTGAAATTTTGTCATTAGAACATTCCAATTTGCTATCAAAATGTGGCTTATCAGCCTCATCATTTATACACACGAAAGTGTCGGCCAAACAAACGTCATCGATGACGTCATCTTTAAGAGACTTTTCAGACTCCTCAGCCAATTTACTCATGGCTCTAGTGACTGCACAAGCAGGATACAAACTTTGAATTTCGTCTTCAACTGGATCATGGATCTGATCCAAACAATTACAAGCGTCTGGTCCGTCATTCATAATTCAGCCGTCGTCCATTAGAGAATATCCGCGTCCATAATCCAATAACCTATTCCATATTCCATATAACAGTATTAGCACCAAATTCAAAAAGACAATCCTAGTATACATACACATAGGCTTGTTTCCTGCAAGAGAGAAGCGGTCAACAGTTTTCAATGATGCCGGCAAGACATCATGATGTTCCAAAAATATCAAATCCGTATCGCTGATCAGTATTCTTAATCAATAATATTCGTTGTAAAGTCGTCATCTAAAGAATGATGTATCTCAGTCACGCCTTGATTGTGCCTGTTCATATGAGTACCATGAGGATCTTGAAGTACATGGGTTCATACGGCCCCTAGCCCCGCGTTAAGCGGAATTAGACACAAGTTACGAAACGTAACGCCATAGATCTTGCACGCTACGCTCGTATTTTGCTATCAGCATGCGATATGTATAGCCAAATTTGAGAAACGTCGAGTGGAGGCGCTTGGTGGTGTAGCCCTGTTTTATTGTGACGTTGATTAAAATCGTCACATTTAACACAGGATCTAGCAAATGCTACTAGGCGTGATATGTATACGCCATATGCAGGTCCCACTGGAATATTACTGTCCAGAAAGGGATAGTTTACGTTGTCGAAATTGTAATCATCTCTTTTGTCATACAGTCGACGAGAGAGAAGGCCCGATTCATTTTTATAGAGATATAGGTCTAAATACGATGTGCCTGAAGGGTTATCTGTAGTTTCCTTCAAATCCATTGAAGGTGGATATATATCCTTCACTGCGTCATTTATATAACGATTATCCACAGCGAGAAGATCGTCTACATAGCGTTTGGTGAATGAGAAGAAACTGGCTTTGCATGGATCAGTTTTTAAAGGCGCCTGCATATAGTCATATTCATAGAGAACAGATATAGGTCAGCCAATAGGGGTGCACAATTAGTACCCATTGGAATACCTATATGCTATTGATATATTGTGTTGCCAAATTTCACATAGATATTTTTAATGAGAAATTCAATTCTTGTATGTAGTAGAGCTAAAGAATGCTTCATGGCTTCCGACATTAATATATCTACGATCAGGTTTCTTGAACACAGATACTATTAATAGACTTAGACGGTCAATAAGGTCCTGATGAGGGATTTTGGTATAGAGAGTCGAGAAATCCCATGTGGATACATGTCTATACGGTATGTGACCTTTAGCATCAAGTTCTTCCGTAAGACATTTTGAGTTTTTCAATATCCACATACATTCAACGCCAGAGTTCTTAGAAATAGTGGCACAATACCTTTCCCAAAATGCTTTTACCTCCTGAAGGGCCCTCGTCAATAGGGTTGAAAGAAGCTTGGTGGTGCAGCTTCTAGAACCAGCTATGAATCTAGCTTTGTATGGTGATTTATGCATTTTGGGAGTCCAGTATACTTTTGGTATATCGTTATGTTTGGTTGGAAGACAAATATTTCTTTCCTTGAGAAACGTTTTGTGATTGTTAAATAAATCTTCCAGAGTAAATGCAGTTTGAGAGTAAGTAGACGTATCTGATGACGATATTTTTACACTCAATTCTTCAACCAGCACCTGGTAATAGTAATATTTACATATGAATATTATATTATTTGGAGCTTTGTCTGCTGGGACTATGACGAATTTACTCTGGAGATTTGCTAGAACTTCTTACGAATTGGGGCTTCTCAGTACTTGTTTTGCTTGGGGAAGGGTACTTCTGTCAATATGGCGGATTGTTTCAACGACCTTGCTCTTGGTGAGGTCCAGCCAATCATCGAGTACTGTAGGTTCAACTTTTTCTCGCTTAGACCAATCAATAACGTACTGTTCCAAAGCAGACAGGACTATCTTCTGATCGACCTTCAAATTTATATTTCTCGGCTCTCTATATTTAGGTCCCTTCATCAGGAGTAATCTTAGGTCCTTATCACTCACCACATCAAGGTTACCAGTCACAACATGTTTGCATGGTGTATAGATAAAGTTCGATGATTCACAATCACAACTATAGCCCCCAGACGTGTATAAGTTCCAGTCGAACTCCCTGACAGCATTAGAGTAATTGAATATTTTGGTGGCTATAGATTTAATATACTTATATGAAATGCAAGGAGGTTCTGTGAACTTAAAATAGTTTGGTACAGTATTGTGTACCTCTGGATCATTCAGGATTCGAGGTAAATTAATAATGTCCAGTCCTTTATCTAAGTAGTTGAGTTTCAAGAAAAGCCGATCTCGGGATGTTTCTATTATGTTCACTGGACGATACAACCGAAAATACGCTATATCTTGACATACTTTAGAGATTTTGGGTGGTATTATATTTCCTGAGGACGCAGATTGTTGTATATCTCTAGCTATATGATTTAACGCTCCCAGAGGTAACGCATACAGAACTGTACGTAAGCTATGTGTACTATTGGGTGTGTTAGTTAAACCCACTAAGTAATTTAAAGTGATATGATCAAACTTTCTCCAACCATGGCTGCGATGTCTCCGTTGATGGGGTTTAAATAGCTGGGTAATATTGGATATATTTGAACGGCGGTTTGTAACATTGCCGAACCCACTAACATTATCATTTAAACCATACGGAAACACTGACCCAAGTTCTAGCAACCAGAATAGTTTCCGCTCTCGGATTTTTCTCTCAAATCCAAAGGGGGAATTCTTGGTAGATGGATAGACGACGTCTATGATCTGAATACTAAAGATGTCCCAGCCATGGTCGGGTCCAGAAAAATGCTTACCTATAAGCAATTGCTTTTTCCTAACGGATTTTCTGTGACCATTCACCCTAAGATGGAGTCTTTGGGTGGTCTTGCCAACATACTGTTGACCACACTTTTTACAGGGAACTAAATAAATACAGTTTGTAGTAGAACACCTAAGATCAACATACGAGTTTATAGAATATGAGTTACCAGTTAACGGCTTGTCAGTTACAATCGGGTTAATCCCGACCTTATCT
>JAVTVY010026990.1:0-10873 GCA_036873755.1 Hanleya hanleyi
CGATATTCCAACCTCACCCGCACCCCATCGGATGCTCCTTCACGAATGCTTCACATTGATACCTCATACGACTCCATCGGACCATTAGGGGCTCCCCTAGATCCCAAAACGTCTATTCCATACCCTTGGTCTACCGCGCATGCGCAGAATGACCATATTCCAACCCCACACCCAGCCCATCGGATGCCCCCTCACATATGCTTCACATAGCCCAGGCGGATGCCCCCTCATCACATTGATACCTCATACAACTCCATCGGCCCATTAGGGACCCCCCTCGATCCCAAAACGTCTATTTTCATACCCTTTGTCTACTGCGCATGCGCAGAATGACGATATTCCAACCCCACACGCACCCCATCGGATGCTCCTTCACGAATGCTTCACATTGATACCTCACTCGACTCCATCGGACCACTAGTGACCCACCTAGACCCCAAAACGTCTATTTCCATACCCTTGGTCTACCGCGCATGCGCAGAATGACGATATTTAAACTCCACACCCACCCCATCAGATGCCCCTTCACGAATGCTTCACATTGATACCTCATACGACCCAATTGGTACACTAGGGACCCCTCTCGCCCTCTTCGGGATCTCCGTGACATCTTCGGGCACCTCCGTGTCTCTTCGGTGATCTCCGTGTCATCTTCACAACATTGCAGCGAACGTGCAACAATGTTGCAATTCGGGGAGCCAGGTGTTCGGCACGTGACAACCCCCAGCCCAAGCAGACGACAGAGAAATTCTGGCGGGAAAACCCCACAGACAGCTCAGTACATGTCCTATCATGTGCAAAAATGACCATCCCCATACCCCATCGTACCTGACCGAAGAAACACGGAGATCAACCAAGAGACACGAAGATGAACGACATTGTGGAAAAACCCTACAACGGACGTACCCGAAAAGACACGGAGGTGAACGACGTTGTGGAAAAACCCCACAGACAGGTCAGTACATATCCTATCATGTTCCCAGGTCACGCTCCATTCACCCAGACCGGAAGTGACGTCATACCTACAAGAGCGCCCCCTGGCGGAAAAAGGAAACCAAGAGTTACCTCCCTGGAAAACGTGGCTCGAAACCCTCTTATACTACTACTATTCGGTTTATCCACTCCCCGGACTCGGAGAGTGATTTTTTTAACACGTGTTTACATATATATATAGATGACCAGTCAGTTGATTTATAGAAGTAAGTAATTGGACCCCCCACGGAGCCTAACAATCATCATCTTCACCACGCCCAGCTTTGTTGTTTAAGCAAAGGACAGAGATGCACTCGTTTTAGCCAGAACGAACGATCATTCCCATACAAACTAAGATTTTAGAGTCAAATAATTTGTTTGGATTTAAGACGGCAATACGCTCATGCATGGAACACGGGGGTTGTAGATCATGCAACCAACATTAATAACCAACTAAATGTCTACCTTACTCAGAATGTCTACAGAAAAAAAACATATACTTTAAAAGTCATATCATTAAAAAACATGGCAGTGTGACTATGCGTCACAGGACCTACGAAGTAAGGTAGGCATTAGGACTCCGACAGGCACTGAGCTCTTGGCAATCCCCCCCCCCCGCCCCAAGTTGAAATCCTTCCTATATTAAGATGGGCACATGCAGCCCAAGTCAGAATCACCAGAGATTTTCATCAAAAATCACCAGAAATTTTCGATTAAAACAGTATTGAATATTTTGTTGAAGATCAAAAGTGATGGGATTGAATGAATAGTTTACCAGTTACTGTGCTGATGTGAATCTGTGACACATCAACACACTCCGTGGCAGTGATTCTGTGACACACCAACACACTCCGTGGCAGTGATTCTGTATCCCTTAATCAAGGAATCAGAATTTGAAATGACAAGAAAAAATTTGACATAGTTACACATGTAATGTTTTTGTTTAAATTACACCCCCAGTTGAAATCCTGCCTATATTAAGATGGGCACCGCCCAAGTCAGAATCGCTAGTGATTTTCATCAAAAATCACCAGAAATTTTCATCAAAAGTAGGTCAGCTCAGAACTTGTTGGTAAGTCTCCTAGTGCGCCTTCATTCCAAAAATAAATAACGATCGCTGATTTAATTTTACAATTTTTTAACTAAAGGAAACAGATTGAATAATAAAAAGTTCAGTAGATTTCAAGCTTTACGTGTGAAAATACATTTACATCTCTTTAATGGTTTTCAGTGCCCTTGTCCAGGATCAAAACAACTTTTTGAATCACATTATTTTCCCAACAATACAACAAATTTTTATATATAGTACTATGGTAGAAAGGTAGCATTTATGTAGTTTACGGTAATTCAACTCAAAGACCAACACCTATGCACAAGATAATAATGATTCTATGTCATTCTCCTGAGCATAACCGGTATAAAGACGAATAAATAGCGTCTCTACATCACGTTGTTATCTAGATATATGAGACAACACATTTTGGGTATCGGCAATCTGATGAATGTACTATTCCGGTTTTCTTGTTTCACATTATATTCTATGGCGGTTGATCAGTGATTTTCTTCATTGATAAACGTTAAACCACCTCAGCTTCGTTGTGTGAATCGGAATTGCATTGCTGTGACACACCAACACACTCCGTGGCAGTGATTCTGTATCCCCTAATCGAGGAATCAAAATGGATCAAGATTTGAAATGACGAGAAATTTAGACATATTTTGTTTACACATGTAATTTTTTGTTCAAATTATATCCAAGTGTGATATATAGTCAATATTCAAGAGGTACAAAAAAAACAAAGTATGTCCTCATATTTTCACATCCATGCCAAGAAATACTGCATTGAAAAGGGTCCATTTAGCCTACCCTGTTTTATCGCTCTGATCAGCAAATGGCGGGGTCATATTTCTGCTGTCAAAATTGTATTTCCCTCCAAAGTCTTAACCCTTGAATCCAAGTCACACACTCTCTGATGCAAAGTAATGATTGTTCTAACTATCCGATTAGCACATTATGAACATGTCTTTGGTCATAGTGTACATATCATAACTCACATCAATGTTTTCTGCTATATTATTTCAATGATATGGTTTAACAATTTAAGTTATGCAAACAGCGCTGATTGTTTGAGGGTATATGCAGTAGGCCTATGCTGTCGGGCAATTGTGGAATTGTCCCAGATGCACGTTAAGATTAACCTCAGTAATAGGGCCATGTGGCATACAGTGGAATGTGGATCAATGACAGGGTATTTTTAGCTGGACAGGACTCGGTGGTGGTAACTGATACTCATTAGACGCGATAAAACGCTGGAGCAAAACGGACCACAGTTTTCTTGGCATGATGATCAAAGTTACTTTATCTAGTTAAATTCTACCCAAAGAAAATAAATTAAGACCCTTTAAACCGCCGTCATGGCTTTGTTTCACCCTCAGTAAACTTTCATCATTGTTGCTCACACAGACTAATCTGAAGGATGATACCACATCTTTTTTTCTTCTGCTGGGTTATTGCACCAGGCTGACTTAATTGGTTGATGTAGGATACTTCACCATCAGTGGGTAATTTGACCTGAATTTGAAGCCTGATATGGTCAATGATGAAATGTTTGGATGTGAAATAGGATACACGTTAAAGGCTACAGTTTACATATATCTATAACAATATACTGAAGTGTTAATTATAAATCTAATTTTAATCAGAATTATTTCAGATCAGAACTTGCTGGTAACAATGCCCTAATGCACGTTCATGCCAAAAATAAAGGTTCTAATGTCAATGGTTCTCCTTATTTTGCCGACGAAAGGATTCGTATGGACTGACTGACTCACTGACTCATTACCGGACAATTTGCGATCTGTAGCCTACTTCGTAGGAATTTCGGTGAAATCTTGACTAACCCGTTGGAAAAGTATTTCATGATTCCCATCAGGTGGACTACAATAGCACCTCTGACTACTGACAAACACATTGTACATTCATGCATGTAACCAAACCTAACTGCTGCACACTATTGACGTAATTTAATAGTAATATTTATTTATTAGGGGGCCAAGCCAGTATGGCTGGTCACCTTTTGTTATTGGTATTATTATTATTATTATTATTATTATTTTTCCGCCAGATTTTATGTCACTCGTACAGTCAACACCGATACGCCGATATCGCTGAAACTTCACATGGTGATTGGTCCATATTGGAACTAATGCATATCCCCCAATTAAGCTGATTGGCCAAAAGCTTCGGCGGCCATCTTGGATTTACCTTCCGAAAAAGTATGATTTCAAAGATCTTCTTCTCTGGAACCACTGGGTCGATTGACTCGAAACTTGGTACACATGCTCAATGAATGTGGGGCTCTCAGATTTGCATTTGAAAATTTGTTCCGTAAAACAAGATGGCCGCCATTGACCAATCAAAATTGTCGGATTTTCATTTAACGGATTTGTATCGGGAAAGTGACTACATATATGCATTACAATATGGCGATCACGAATATGTAAAAAATTTGCTCCTATGTCACGTGGTTTGGCCGCCATCTTGAATTTTGTCGCAAAATAAACGCAGGTTTGAAGAGCCGTAACTCTAGAACCATGAGAGATACAGACTTCGGATCGATTGCATTTTGCTCTTTAGAAGCAGCTCTTTCACAAGTATGCGTTTCATTTTTTCGTAGCTCTAATAGTTTCGCCGCTATAGAGGAATCAACATTGTTCGATTTTTTTCAAATAATGCCAGAAATTACATAATTTGGGAAGTAGTTTTGTTCAATATCACACCAGTGACATCCAAACTTCAAAAACGTATCAAAAACAGTTCCCAGTTGTACACCGAGGGTCTGACATTCTGATTGGTCACAAACTTTGGCGGCCATCTTGGATTTTATCCGAAACCTAAAAATATCTTTTTCTTCTGAACCATTACGCCGATTGTTTCAATATTTGGCAAATGTCATCGGCAGTCCAAGCCTGTTCAAATGTGTGAAAGAGAAGTTGTTGCGTGGGGGGAAAAATGACCAAAAGTGACCTACGAAAATAGGTCAAATTTGATATTAGCAGATTTTGACCGGATTTTTGTTGCATTGTATTCTCCAGGTCCTAAGCTATTTTTCGGATGATGTAGTCTAGGGGTCTAGCTCTGATAGTTTTCGAGTTACAGACGAATCAATTTGCCAAAAATCACATAATATAAAAAGTGCCTTTGTTCAATATAACACAAACGACCAGTGGGATTATTCTGAAATTTGGCATACATACTCCTTGTGTAAGGGGTATGATGACAGTGAAATTTCAGCATGATGGTTTTAATAGTTTCGGAGGTGTGGTAGTGGGTCAAATTTGAGCAGGTCTGAGCATATGGCTGAAGGTAAACTTTAGAAAAGCAGACTGGGAGAAGCGCTATCTCCGGGCGACTAATTTCCAAGCTCAACTTTCTCCAATCAAGTCATAGTCTGGACTCCAGGGACCGTTTTCTGTACCTATTTCAACGTACTAACATTTCGATTTCGATGAAGGAGCCGTCTAGGACGCAAACAAAGGCCAGAATCGTGTTTCCCACGTGCTGCTGACCAAGAAAAAGTGTTTTTTGAAGCTCTAAATCCATTTATTAGGGGTATTATTAGGGGGCCAAGCCAGTATGGCTGGTCACCTTTTGTTATTGGTATTATTAGGGGGCCAAGCCAGTATGGCTGGTCACCTATTGTAATTGGTATTATTAGGGGGCCAAGCCGTATGGCTGGTCACCTATTGTTATTGGTATTATTAGGGTTGCAAGCCAGAGGCGTGCAAACCTCTTATTATTGGTATTATTTTTATTATTATTTTTCTTCTTCCGCCGGATTTTGTGGCAAAATTTTCTCAGCCGCTGTTCAACCGATGAAGTTGAAACTTCACACAGTTATTGAGGAACGTGAGATCTAATGCATACCAAAAGAAGAAGCTGATTGGCCACACGCTTTGGCGGCCATCTTGGATTAACCCTAAAACGTTTCAAGATCGTCTGCTCTGGAACCACTGGACCGATTGACTCGAAACTTGGTACACATTATCAACGGGTCTGGGGCTCTCAGATCTCTGTTTAAAAATTTGCTCCGTAAATTAAGATGGCCGCCATTGACCAATCAAAATTGTCGGATTTTCAAATAATGGATTTGGACGGGGAAAGTGGCTACATATATGCATTGTCATATGGCGATCACGAATATGCAAAAATTTTGCTCCTAGATCACGTGGTTTGGCCGCCATCTTGAATTTTGTGAAGAAGTTTACAAATTTTGCAATGGCTTATTCTCTTGAACCCTGATAGATACAGATTTCTAGATCATTGCAATATATCGGGAAGGCCATGTTCTGTTGCACTGAAAGCAAATATTTTTGATTGGCTGAACGGTTTGGCGGCCATGTTGGATTTAGTTCAAATCCTTCAACAATCTTCATCTTGGAAACCGCTAGACCAATCGCTGTGAAACGTGGTACACTTGACCAATGAATAGAGTTCTCTCACATTTAGATTTAAAAAGTTCATCCGTTGAAAAAAATGGCCGCCATCTACCAATCAAAATTGTCGGATTTTCAAATGACGGATTTGGACGGGAAAAGTAGCTACATATATGCACTGCCATATGGCGATCACGAATATGCAAAATTTTTGCTCCTAGATCACGTGGTTTGGCCGCCATCTTGAATTCTGTGAAAAAGTTTACAAATTTTGCAATGGCTTATTCTCTTGAACCCTGATGGATACAGATTTCTAGATCATTGCAATATATCGAGAAGGCCATGTTCTGTTGCACTGAAAGCAAATATTTTTGATTGGCTGAACGGTTTGGCGGCCATGTTGGATTTAGTTCAAATCTTCAACAATCTTCACCTCGGAAACCGCTAGACCAATCGCTGTGAAACGTGGTACACTTGACCAATGAATAGAGTTCTCTCAGGCTTAGATTTAAAAAGTTCATCCGTTGAAAAAGATGGCCGTCATCGACCAATCAAAATGGTCGGATTTTGAAGTGATGGATTTGGACGGGGAAAGTGGCTACATATATGCATTGCCATATGGCGATCACGAATATGCAACAATTTTGCTCCTAGGTCACGTGGTTTGGCCGCCATCTTGAATTTTGTGAAAAACTTTGCCAATTTTGCAACGGCTTATTCTCTTGAACCCTGATAGATACGGATTTCTAGGTCACTGCGATATGTCGGGAAAGCCATGGTCTGTTGTACTGAAAGCAAATATTTTTGATTGGCTGAATGGTTTGGCGGCCATATTGGATTTAGCTCCATACCTTCATTGATCTTCTCTTCTGAAACCGCTGCTCCGATCGTTGTGAAACTTGGTACACATGATCAATGGACAGAGTTCTCCCTTTTTATTACTCATAAAGTTCATCTGTTAAAAAAGATGGCCGCCATCGACCAATCAAACTGGTCGAATTTTCAAGTGACGGATTTTGGCGGGAAAAGTTATGAAATATATGTTATATGATTTGGCGATCACGAATATGTAAAACTTGTGCTCCTAGGTCACGTGGTTGGGCCATCTTGAATTTTGTCAAAAACGGCACGTATCTTGTACAGGCTACAACTCAAGTACTATGGGAGGTACAGCCATGCAGTTTGTTGCAGTATATTGTCCGGGAGCAGCTCTTTCGGCTATACTTGAACCATTTCAACGTAGCTTCAATAGTTTCCCAGTTATTTTCAGAAGTTAATCACCCAAATTTGCGAATTGACAGATTGTTCTTCATTGGTAACTATGTAGGTTAGATCTAAAAGGAAGCAATGACGTCACATGTAGCAAAGGTAGACGGATGTTCGTGGTAAGTATATCCCGCATTAAATTATATCCCGCACTATATGCTCAGTTGTTTGATTATTGGATAATATCATTTCATAGTTTATGGTTTCATTTCATTTAATCCTAGCTTAAATAATTTTCCCGCTATTATCAAATGTAATTCTTTCACGTTTGCGTATTAACAAAAGAGAAGAATTTGTTTTCATTTGTTTCTGCCACTGTTGTGACGAATAATAAATGAAGGCCAGTGGTAGGTGTTTGGAGTATGAAATGTGTTCGATTTCGCTCAAAGCTTGATTTGAATTCGGGGCCTAGTAATATGATGTTAATCAGAGGGACTATTTGGGTGTCTGTGCACCGCTTTCTCAAGGCAGAGAAAAAGCCGAAAGTATGTATCCAAAGAACAATGCAAAACCCAGACAGTAGGCCGCAGACAGTCTGGTTTTAATATAAACATTCACGGAAACGTGACATCTGTTTTCGCCTGAACGTGGATGATCGCTGTTTACAGAAACGACCCTGCCACCTAATAAATGTCCTGATCTAATAGCTGGTCATAGTAACCAAGTCTACGTTCTCCTGCAGAGTCTATTTCCACTTTGTATTTTGTGTGCGTGCTTTTGAGCAGTTAATCCGTACTCGAGTTTTGCAGAGGGACAAGTTGTACAACATTTCAGAATAATACTGGTAACTCATATCAATCTCTGGTCTATCCAGACGGTACTCTAAAATATTTGTAAACAAGGACGGTTTACCAGTGACACTTTATTCATAATTGGTTGTCTTCATTCATCGAATCCTGAATCGACTGGTATATTTTCACATGAACCGGCCTGGGCAATTTCGGCAGTTACGTGCAAAACTGACGATATATATATGCGGTGTTACATGGAGATGAAGACTATGCCAACAGGTTGTGGTTTGGCTGGTATCACAGCAAATCTTCAAAGCCGGCTAATGCTCTTGAAATATAAACCAAATCTTTATATAAGCTGACACGAATGTTGTAAGTGACTATCCTTGGGTATCGACAGTTCCATTTCGGATTCTCGTCAAAGAAAGGCAAAAACTTTATATTAGCCGACACAAAGCATTTCTTCTGCCTGACTATCCTTGGACATCGACTGATCCTTCACGGGTTGTTTGACAAAACTATATTACTGTGATCGCTTTTTCATATGCATTTTGAAGTTTATCGGTACATATATCACAATTTGCCGACACGAACCATTAATACGTATGTGACTGTTCTTTGACATCGGCTGCTCTTGTTCATGCTGTTTGACAAAATTATAATGGTATATTCTGTGAAAACGTTTGCAGGTGTATTCCCTCGTGCATTCAATTATAAACTGTATTTAAGCAGACACAAATATACATAAGCGGTTTTGTTGCAGGCAAAGTAAATATCTGCTTGGACATCGACTTCTCTGAAATACCGGATCTATCAAAATCTTCCTAGAATCGCTAATAGTACGTTAAATCACCTCTGTCTTTTTATTTTCTTGGGGAGGATAGCTGGATATCTTTAGCAATTCAATCCAAACTTTCATTTCAACACCCACACAGGTAGAGTACAGATCAAATAAAATTGCCGCTATCGACGTACACAACTTTTCATATGGAGGATTTCCACCCCGAAATATTGTCAAATATGGTGACTTCTAGGTCTTATTGGCTGCGATATGTGCTTGCAACCCGAGGATTGCCGCTCGCGGCTATATTTAGGGGGCCAAGCCAGTATGGCTGGTCACCTATTGTAATTGGTATTATTATTATTATTATTATTATTGTTTTTTTTCCGCCAGATTTTCTACCGTTCGTACAGTCAACACCGATACGCCGATATCGCTGAAACTTCACATGGTGACTGGCCCATATTGGAACTAATGCATATCCCCCAATTAAGCTGATTGGCCAAAAGCTTCGGCGGCCATCTTGGATTTACCTTCTAAAATAGTATGATTTCAAAGATCTTCTTCTCTGGAACCACTGGGTCGATTGACTCGAAACTTTGTACACATGCTCAATGGATCTGGGGCTCTCAGATTTGTATTTGAAAATCTGTTCTGTAAAACAAGATGGCCGCCATTGACCAATCAAAATTGTCGGATTTTCAAATGACGGATTTGGATGGGGAAAGTGACTACACATATGCATTGCAAGTTGGCGATCACGAATATGTAAAAAATTTCCTTCTAGGTCACGTGGTTTGGCCGCCATTTTGAATTTTGTCAGAAACGGAACACATCTTGTACAGGCTATAACTCTGGAACTGTGGGGGGTACAGCCTTGCAGTTTGTTGCATTATATTCTCCAGAAGTAGCCCTTTCGGAAGTATGTCAGCCATTTTCACGTAGCTTCAATAGTTTTGCCGCTATAGGAGAATCAAAATTGTCAAATTTTCAAATAATGCCGAAAATCGCCTAATTTGAGAAGTACTTATGTGTAATATTACACGAACGACGAGTCGGATTATTCTGATATTTGGCATGCATACTCCTTGCATAACGGCTATGATGACAGCAAAATTTCAGCATGATGGCGTTATTAGTTTCAGAGGTATGGTAGAACGTGACATTTGAGTAGGTCTGAGCTTATGGCTGAAACTAAACTTAACAAAAACAGACTGTGAGAAGCGCTGTCTCCGGGCGACTAATTTCCAAGCTCAACTTTCTCCCATCAAGTCATTGTCTGGACTCCAGGGACCGTTTTCTGTACCTATTTTATTCTACTAACATTTCGATTTCGATGAAGGGGCCATCTGGGGCGCAAACAAAGGCCAGAATCGTGTTTCCCACGTGCTGCTGACCAAGAAAAAGTGTTTTTTGAAGCTCTAAATCCATTTATTAGGGGGCCAAGCCAGTATGGCTGGTCACCTATTGTAATTGGTATTATTATTATTATTATTATTATTGTTTTTTTTCCGCCAGATTTTCTACCGTTCGTACAGTCAACACCGATACGCCGATATCGCTGAAACTTCACATGGTGATTGGCCCATATTGGAACTAATGCATATCCCCCAATTAAGCTGATTGGCCAAAAGCTTCGGCGGCCATCTTGGATTTACCTTCTAAAAAAGTATGATTTCAAAGATCT
>JAVTVY010026991.1:0-115507 GCA_036873755.1 Hanleya hanleyi
GGTGTTTAGTGGTGCACGCATGCAACGTGGACATGGACTGAGTTAACCCTGCTGAGTGTGTTGTACGGAGGTGTGTTTTACGACGTAGCCTATGTCAGTACGTTACTTAACCAACTGAGAACACCAGCCATCAGTGAAACGGGTCTACAGAGAGCACCAGTCGTATCGAGCCCAGTCACCACCACACCCCGTGTACAAGCCACGTCGAGTGTAAGCTCTACACTTACACCAAGTACACCTACTACGTCTCAAGACCCACCGGATTTCATCCCTCACAGTGAACCGACAATGGGTTCATGGGTGGGCTGTCAAGACTGTTGCATTATAAGGCTCTACGGGAGGTCACAAATACTTCAAAACCCATCAAAGCCTATCCCTTCAAGAATCACGTGAACTTCGATTACAACGCACACAACGACAAGGCAGAGCTTATCGTCACCGCCAACGCGAGTGTCGTATCCTACAGCAAATGCTGGGTTTCGATCTACGGACGTTCGCTGGTCCCACCGCCCACCAAGGCGAGATCCCGATGGATATGAAGTCGGGTATGTACGGACTCTACGTCTACTCGGACGTGGTGGACAACCACATCGTGGGTGATATCAACACACCTCTGTTACGGGAGGTGCCCATTAAAAAGTTGTATGGAGATCAAGTCACCCACAGTTTCACCCACATGCTCTTCCTGCCTGTACGACAAGCCCACATCAACACGATCACGGTGGATATAAGAGATGACACGGGACGACCGGTGGCATTCGAACGCGGGAAAGTGGTGGTGACACTTCATTTTCGACAAGCACGTGCTCCCCACTTTGCATAATGAAGGTGCCTTACGAGTTCGATGCACGCAGCTATATGGACTATTATGCCCAACAGGCCGGGGGTGGCTTTCCGGTGTTTAGTGGTGCACGCATGCAACGTGGACATGGACTGGGGAACATACTCGGCAGCATCGTCAAAACGTTCCTGCCCTTGGTGACGCGTGGGGTGAAAGCAATCGGCAAACAAGCGGTACGCAGTGGACTGCCAGTGGCCGGTGATGTGATGGGAGGTACAGCACCCAAAGAAGCCTTGAAACGGCGGGCCAAAGAAGCGGGAGGCGTCTTGGTGGCCAAAGCACAACGCACCGTAGGGAATAAAAGAGCTGCCCCACCGAGACCACGCACCAGTCGACGACCGACCCAGCGACGACGCACATCGAAGAAGACCCGGGATATCTTTTCTTAAAACATGTCCTTGATCCACGCCGAGTCCTGCCCCTCCACCAACAGTGAATTTGATTTGTGGACCGTGCCGCCCACACAGACCAGTGCCGAACAAGGATTATGGGTGGAGCATCTCCCGCTGTCCAGCATCAACGCAACAGGACCCATCGAGTTCACCATCAGTAATGCGGATACGACCTATGTGGATTTAGCCCATACCTACTTGTATGTGAAAGCCAAGATCGTCAGTGGAGATGGCGCCAGAATCGTCGACCAAGCAACGGTGGGCCCGACGAATCTCTGGCTGCACTCGATGTTTCAACAGGTGGATATATTTCTCAGCGACAAACTCATCAGTGACTCGACCAACACGTACCCCTATCGAGCCTACATCGAGACGCTGTTGTCGCATGGGCGAGAGGCTAAAAAATCTCAACTGACAGCCGCTTTATTCTACCAGGACAAAGCCGAGCACATGGGCGCAGAGAACGACAATACGGGATATAGCCAACGGAAGGCTTTGACCGCGAACGGCGTGTCGGTGGATATGAGAGAGAGAGAGAATTAGGGTTTAACGTCGCATTCAGCAATATTTCAGCTATATAGCGACTCGGTGGATATGATCGGTCGACTGCACGCAGACATGTTCATGCAAGACCGATACCTCTTGAACAAGGTTCCCATCAAAATCCGACTGATACGGGCGCCTCCGACCTTCGCCTTGATGGCCACTAACGTAGAGGCGCATGTAGCTGACTATAAGATTGTCATCGAAGACGCAGTCCTGTATGTCCGAAAAGTGAAACCGAATCCAGCCGTTCAATTGGGACACATGAAAGCCTTGGAAACAAAACCAGCCCAGTACCCTATCCGACGTGTGCAAACCAAAGTGTTCTCTGTGTCTGCTGGAAATATGAGCGCCAACAAAGACAACCTGTTCCTGGGGGAACTACCCAAGCGATTGATCCTGGCCTGTGTGGAAAATACCAGTTTCAGTGGAGCCTACCCAGAGAATCCGTTTGATTTTAAACATTTCGGCATCAATTTTGTGGCCCTGCATGTGGATGGACAACAGGTGCCAGCCACGGCCTTAACCCCGAACTTTGGGCGGAGGAATTTCATTCGAGCCTATCAGAGCCTGTTTACAGCCACCGGTCAAATCAACCAGGACGAAGGGAATTTCATCAGTCGGGCGGACTACGGGAACGGATACACGTTGTTCTGTTTCGATCTGACCCCCACCTTAGAGAACGACCATCAGCTGGCCCTGGCCAAGCAAGGCAATTTACGGTTGGAAATCCACTTTCAACGAGCCCTCCGGAGCACCGTCAATGTGATCTGCTACGCCGAGTTTGACAACATCATTCAAGTGGACAAGGCGCGCAACGTGCTGTGTGACTTCTCCACCTAACATGGATACAGAGCAGATAACCACCGTGCTGGAGAATGACCCAGAGACACGTAGGGTCTTTCAAGGGGTGTTCGCCCAAGATGTGTTCCAATTAGACCGTATGTATCCTGCTGCTTACGTTCTCAACACGGACCCGATGGATCGGCCCGGTGAACATTGGGTGGCCGTGTACTTGACAGAACAGCAGGGCGAATACTTTGACCCGTACGGCCTGCCACCCTTCCATCCCGATTTAACAGACTTCATGGATCAAGGCACAGAGACGTGGTGTTGGAACAGTCAAACGTTGCAAAGCCTGACCAGTAGCGTGTGCGGACAATATTGCTTGTTTTACCTGTACCATCGATGCCGGGGAAGACCCTTATCTACCATCGTACAGATGTTTGACGAGTACCCCAAGGCCGAGGACCGAGATGTACTCGTCTATGACTGGGCCGCCCATCATTTCAATGTACAAGTCCCGTTCTGGGCTTGAATTCTTTCAATGTACATACGCCCGCTGTTCTGGGTTTAAGTTTAAAAGCCCCCTGTTCTGGGCTTCAGTTCTTTCAATGTACAAGCCCCTTGTTCTGGGCTTGAGTTTTCACGTGGTTGTTCTCACGTTGTTGTTGTTACTGAATAAAAACAAAATGAGATCTCACCAAAAAACCCTGTCTTGTGTGTTTTATTCCTAATGCATCAATGCCCAATGTGGAGATTCCGTCAAACTGAAATCAGTGGTGTAGGATGGGGCCAAAATGTAACCCATCAAGGTTAGAATGCAAGCGCACTATAGTAAAAATAGAGAGCCAATGAAATCAGCCCACAGACCAAGTACGTGTTTTTGGTCTAGGTTTGGAGCGGGCATTTCATTGAGGTACGTGTATACGGTGAGTGAAGAGACTCGTCCAACACGTATAGATGAAGTTGATGACTATAAGTTCTATGTTGTCGATTTAACCTCTCCCTACATTGACGCGCGCGCGCGCGCTGCGCCCGGAGAACCCGCGTTCGCGCGCGCGCGCTCGCGCTGGGGGGCCGCGCCGGGAAACATCCCGGAGGGTTGAACATACGGACGTCTAAGAGGAAACATTAGAAACTCTTCTATGTTTGGAGGTAGTTTTAGTGAAAAACCCGGAAGTGACGTCACAACCCCACCACGTGACCTGCGCAGCAGAATGGAAACGACACCCTAGTGTAACTCCCTCACCTAGGCTTCACATGGATACCTCACTCGATCCCATCGACCCACTAGGGGCCCACCTACACCCCAACACGTCTATTTCTATACTACGGCCAGACTGCGCATGCGCAGAATGCCGCTAGTTCAACCCCACACCCAGCCCATCAGATGCCCCTTCACGAATGCTTCACTTTGATACCTCACTCGACCCCATTGGACCATTCGTGGCTCCCCTAGCTCCAACACGTCTAGCGGGACCCATACAGGGTCCAGTTTTCGACACTAGGTGACCACATCCCGACAAAAATGGCCAGTTTTCGACACCGGATGTGCCGCCATCTTGAACATACGTGAGAACATGTCAGTACATGCCTTGATCACGTGATCGCCAGATGACCTTGAGACCCCTTAAATTTTACCCGGGGGAACAAATATCAGCCGCCATCTTAAACCCACCACCCACCACCACCACATGCCGCCATCTTAAACCCACCACCCACCACCACCACAGCCGCCATCTTAAACCCACCTCCCACCACCACCACAGCCGCCATCTTAAACCCACCACCCACCACCACCACAGCCGCCATCTTAAACCCACCACCCACCACCACCACATGCCGCCATCTTAAACCCACCACCCACCACCACCACAGCCGCCATCTTAAACCCACCACCCACCACCACCACAGCCGCCATCTTAAACCCACCACCCACCACCACCACATGCCGCCATCTTAAACCCACCACCCACCACCACCACAGCCGCCATCTTAAACCCACCACCCACCACCACCACAGCCGCCATCTTAAACCCACCACCCACCACCACCACAGCCGCCATCTTAAACCCACCACCCACCACCACCACAGCCGCCATCTTAAACCCACCACCCACCACCACCACAGCCGCCATCTTAAACCCACCACCCACCACCACCACAGCCGCCATCTTAAACCCACCACCCACCACCACCACAGCCGCCATCTTAAACCCACCACCCACCACCACCACAGCCGCCATCTTAAACCCACCACCCACCACCACCACAGCCGCCATCTTAAACCCACCACCCACCACCACCACAGCCGCCATCTTAAACCCACCACCCACCACCACCACAGCCGCCATCTTAAACCCACCACCACATCACCCCATGTGACACAATACTCGCTTCTGATTGGCTGTCGCGTGATGTCACAGAGGTCATATGCAAATTTCTGAGGTCAATAGACCCGCAAATACGCTTTGTATACTACTCCTCGAGTTTACGCAATCTTAAGTTAATATCCTATCAATGCTCCCCAGTGTTCAGATCGCGCTCAGGTCATGAATATTCAGTAGTCTTATGACATCACGGCCGCATTTGAACTACTTTACTTGCAGACGTGGAGCGGGGATAGGGTTATCCGCTTTAACCCAAGGTTTATGCCAAGGATCAGTCCATATTTCTACCCCGCTTTATGGTGCCAATCTGGCGGAAGAGCGGTAACATTAGGAGATACCCCAACAGCGTGGCGCCTGGTTCGGCTAAGTCAATGAATGTTCCTAATGTTCCCTTCAAAGCACTATGAAGAGTTCTCGGGATTGGTCAACAATCAGGCATCAATAACTCACAGTGAAACATAGAAACATACAGGAACGTGTATATCTATTCTATCCAAACAGGGGAGCAGATAGGATATAATTGTAATTAGATTAGATTAACCCTACAAATAAACTCGAGGATTGTCATTCTTTAGTTCAAGAGAGATAATTTTTTATATTTAGTGTAGAAGGTGTAACATATGTGTTTTAGTCCAGTAGGCCGAATTTATCCAGCATATTTTAGGGAATGTTCCTCTCGCCTAAGGCTAGGGGGTTTCTCCGTGGATTCAACTAATAGGCTTGAGAGCGAAGTTCCTTTAACTCTATCTGGCCTGGGCTTTTTGGGACCTGTCCAGGCCTGCGGGGGGGGGGGGCGAAATGGCCCCCCTCCTAATTATTTTTCTTATCCCTTGGGCTAGGGGGCTGAAACTTACCACACTATACCCTTGGGTCAAGCTCTACCAGGAAATGTAAAAAAAAATCCAAGATAACTGACGTCATTTTCAAAAACGGCATTTTTTGGTCGATTTTTGGTTCGGATTTTTCGAATTTTTTATTTATGCAATTTCTTCGCAAAAACTGCATGATAAATTAGTAAATATTAATGTGATGTGGAATAAAATAGATTTTGCCCACTTTTCATCGCGAAAAAGCAGAAATTTTGAAGAAATGTGACAAAAACATCGCTTTTCTGGTAACCCACGTGGCCGCCATCTTGAATTTACTCATGATCTTCTGCTCAGGGGGTTATGCAAATGGGTTCAAAATGACCCCAATATGATAAAGTCCCGGAGTTTCAGCACTCCATTTTTCGTCGTTCCGGAGATGGCGCAGAAAGTTTGGTAGGGGGGCCATAATGCCCCCCCCAGGCCAGGTAGGGTTAAACGAGCCAGTTATTATTTTAAGGGTCTATTATTGTATATAATCAATTCGTTTGAATTGGGTTTTACAACTTAATTGGTAAGCAAGACGTTTATTTTTGAACGAATAATTGATAGATATAATTAGTAAGCTAAATTTACATGCTTTCCAGTTTGTTTTCGATGGAACAGAGGTCTGGTATGGTAAATGATTTGAAGGCGAAGTCACTCGTAGAACTAGAAGAAAGTTCATAAATAACTCACAGTGAAACATAAAAATATGCAGGAACGAGTATTCCAAATCGGATCTCCGGATAACTAAAGTTGGAATTCCAAAAACTATAAATCACAATGTCCGTAGATTTGGATATCTATAAAATGGGCAACGATTATGGCTGAACTTGAATTTATAGTGAGAATGATAACTAACCACAGAAGAATACAAGGTCAAACAGAGCAATAATTATACAAAGAACAAATGAACGTAAAGAACGGACCAAAACATGCTACAAAATACAGCCTATTCAGAGGCAATGAATGATATAGGGATTAAGGCTTAACCAATCAGTTTAGTGAACCTAACCTATAATCAGATAATATAATTCCATGATGGGACCCCTAAATGATATTTTTATAGCTGATAAAATAAAATACACCGGCTTGAATGTATCGCATATTAATGTTATTTCAGTTATGAATTCCTATGGTATATATCATCAATCCCTGTGACAATTACTCCCCTGTCCCGGTGAAAATGATGCCTCCTGGCATAAAGGATAGATATATTGGAGATCTGCTTTCGTCGGTAAATAATTGGAAGGCGAAGTCACTCGCAGAACTAGAAGAACGTTTATAGATAGCTCACAGTGTAACATAGAAACTTACAGGAACGAGTATACTAATTCGGATCTTCACATAATTAAATTTGGGATTCCAAAAACTATAAATCACAATATCCGTAGATTTGGATATTCATAAAAACTGCCTATACATTGATTGAAACTGTGGTTTACGGGCCGCTTTCCATATACGCTGATAAACAGCTTGTATCACTGACGTCCCTGCTCTCCTAACAAGGATAGTAGGGACGTCAGTGATACAAGCTGAATGATATGAGCGTACTTTCCATACGGATTTCGCGGCCCATATCACAATGCGTTTATTCTAACATATTCAAATATACATTGCTGATATTACATTACAGAGTTAATCAACCAATGGAATAACACGGACCAATGGAATGAAATATAGTTAGCCCGAAAACATCGGCTAAGGAGTCTATTTTTTTTTTTTGATTGTTGTTGCTGACCCCTTTAGCCCGAATCACATATACAGACCGAAAAGGAAGAAAATAAATAAGACGTCAGTCGCTCGAGATCTTTAACTGCACACGGCGTGGGGAATTGAGACAGACGCACAAAAAGCATTTTGTCGAATAAATAATATGATTTGGCATCTCCAGCACTATGACAACCACCTAATGACTCCTTTAATTAGATGGAATCTGCCATTAAACATGGATTTTGTCATTTTGCCGTTGGGTTTCTTTCGCCATAGTTTACAGGGACATGGGGTTGGTCTTCTGACTCACGTCATCAAGAACCAATAGCGACGTCTGTTTATTCACGTGATCAGGAAGGTTACGAGATCAAGGTCATATTTACAAGATGTCAGAAAGGCGCGAAAACGTTAAAATCAATGGAAGTTTTTCCTCATACATTTGATCACATTTTGTCAGCATCAAAACAGTCATGAGAGATGGTACATGGTTAAAGAAGCTCAGGTCGGTCAAACTGTATCAAATTGGCATATTTTTTCTCTCCCGTTTCGTTATTTTCGTCAGCGAAAAGCCGCTTTTCGCGAGTCAAATTTTTATCGCGAAAATTTAACCTAGGCGCGATCTGGGCTGTGATAGGAATGCCACGCCCCCTTACCCTAAATTTACCTATCACAGCCAGAGTTTCTGGGTTAAAATATAGTAACATCTCCCATTCTGTTATGTCGATCGCCCCTACCTTCTGCCAATGACGCTGTTCAATCAAAGCACCGCTCTCTTAGGAAAATGAGCCTGTTCTTGGAGAGCGAACGTACTCTTTTCCGATCTGGGATAGTCAACATGACAGACGGCTAACATATTGAGCAGAACGGTTCGATAAAACCAACTCAGAATGTATTTTCCTGTCTGTACACTGTCAGAGGGATTGGGTCAAATTGACCCGATATTTTTGGGTATGGACATGACGAACCCAAAAGAGTTTGAGTCAATTTCATTTTGATCCAAACATGTTCGATCCTTCAATCAGAGTACCCAGCCGAAGCGATCGGGGTAAATGATGATGCGCGTTTCAGGGGTGGCCAGTCCATATTTACGCCAGGAAAATTTGCACAGTTTGTCAGGTTACGATGTGAAAAATTACAGGCTCCACACACCTATTCATAATATCCATAGGGCGGTCGGATGGTGAAACAACTGATTGGGAGAGGATGCATGTACGACCATTTACTATCTAGTTCATATCTAAACCATTTTGTAATTTAATAGATTTATTGTGAGACATGTTACCCGATAAAATTCTTATCCGTATTATGCTTTATAGTATACCAACCACCCAACCTAAAGATGGCTAGAAAACTTTTTGATGGCATCGCGTGTTAAAGCTGCCATCCAGACTTAATCGACTCGACATGGTTTTTAATAACACGGACTCCAATGAAATATAGCGAAACAAAAATAACACGGACCCTGCGTTAGTAAGATGGATTAATCAACCAATGAAATGAAATTTGGTCACATCAACTTCAACCATGGGTCGTCTCCCCTTCTGTAATGTCGATCGCTCCTGCCTTCAGCCACTTCACGCTGTTCAGTCAAAGCGTTCTCTTCGGAAAGGGGGCCTGTTCTTGCAGAGCCAGCGTACTCTTGTCAGATTTGGACCATGCTCTGGGATAGTCAACATGACAGAAGCCAACATATTGAGCAGAACGGTTCGATGAAACCAACTCAAAATGCATTTTTCTGTCTGTACACTTCCGAGGGATTGGGTCAAATTGACCAGAGATTTTGGGATATAGACATGACGAATCCAAAATAGTTTGGGTCAGTTTCATTTTAACCCAATTAACATTTTCGATCCTTCGGTCAGAGTACCCAGCCGGAGTGATCGAGGTAAATGATGATGCGCGTTTCATTGGTGGCCAGTCCATATTTACTCCAGGAAAATTTGCACAGTTTGTCAGGTTACGATGTGAAAAATTACAAGCTTCACAAACCTATCCATAATTTCCATAGGGCGGTCGGATGGCGAAACAGCCTGGTTGGGACAGATTGTATGTACCATTTACTATCTAGTTCATATCTAAACCACTTTGTAATCTGATAGATTTATTGCGAGACATGTTATCCGAGAAAATTCTAATCCGTATTATGCATTATATTATTATACAGTTATGTCCCCTGATCCAATCAATTCATTTCAATCGCACCACGTGATCGTACAATACCCAAAGTCATATTGGATCCCAAAATGCCGTATTAAATTCATATTGTACGCTTTCTAAGGGAGGTAACTCTTTTTGTTATGGCGCCAAAATGAAGCTACAAAAAATTGAAAAACCTATTTTCTTGTTCGATCATCTAGGAAATATCTTAAATATCATAATTTATCTAAAGTCAAAGTTACATTACCCAGTCAGTAAAATTTGTCTCAAATGAAGTTCGTAAAGTAGAGACTGATAATAGATTAACATGATATTTGCAGAATTACAGATTTGGAGTCTAAATTGCATTCTAGGAATTTACGGGTCCTGTAGTTGAATTTATTGTTATAGTTGAATATATTGCTTAATCTAACAAAACTATATGGTACAAAATCAATAACAAATAATTTAGTTTAATATTTCGATGACCTGTATAATAAATAGGTCATTGTACAGTGCTTTGTGCAATATGGATTGGTATTGTACTCGTCCATGTTGTGATGAAAACCCGTATTGGACGAGACGCCGTCTCGTCCAATACGGGTTTTCATCACAACATGGACTTGTACAATACCAATCCATATTGTACAAAGCACTGTATAATAACCTAATAGTATACCAACCATCCAACCTAAAGATGGCTAGAAAACTTTTAGATTGCATTTCGTGTTAATAGCTGTCATCCAGTCTTAATCGACTCTACATGGTAGGCGAATTACGATGTGACCGGATGACATTCTCACTTTTGATCTTTAAGGTCATGTTTGAGGTCATAAAGATAATTAAAGGTCAATTAAGAAGCATCTATTGTTTGCAATATCTTCTTAGAGGAAGAATAATTGCGAGTGATTTTTTTTAACTTGCTTCATTTTTGTTCTGGTCTTATTTACAGGTGATTTACATATTCCCAGATGCAATGGATGATGGGAAATTTTAAACCTAACAGACCTGGAAGGGGAGAGCATTGTGGCCCCCGTACCAAACTTTCTGCCCTATTTTCGCAACGGCGAAACATTGAGAGCTGACACCTCATGACTTTGTAGTTGATCATATTGGGGTCATTGCGACCCTACTTGCATACCTTCGAGCAGAGCACCATGAGTCAATTCAAAATGGTGGCCATGTAGCGTATCAGGAAAAAAAAATTGTTTTCATCATTTTTCTTCAAAAATCATGTTTTTCTGCGAGGAAAAGTGGACAAAAACTATTTTATTCCATATCAGATGAGTAATTACTAATTTATCATGCAGATTTTGCGAAGAAAACACATAAATAAAAAATTCGAAAAATCTGATCGAAAAATCGTCCCCAAAATGCTATTTTGGAAACTGACATCACTGAGACGTCATCACGGCGGCCAGTTTGGATTTTTTTTTCACATTTTCTCGTAGAGCTTGATCCAGTAGTATAGTTTGTTAAGTTTAGGCTCCCTAGCTCGAGGGGCAAAAACACGCATTTAGGCCCCCAAATCGGCGCTCCCTAGCTTTAAATGCCGGTTATTTTATATTTTTCATATCGGTTGGTACCGTTGATGAGGTATTTATCACGATTATTTATAGCCATGACTCGTGCTGTATATTGTATATATTTTTGAAATAATTGTCATACAACTTCATGAATGTATATGTTGAAACAAATTACTGCACTGTAATGCGCATCTGCACAAGTTCATGGAATCCCTAAATCCTCGTAGAGGGTTCACCTGAATCTTTTTGATGATTCGGATGAGTTCTCGAGTCGTTGCGTATATGGCACAATCTCGTACATTTCATCTCCAGCGGTTGTTTTTGATTAGTGAGTCGGTATTTGAAGCCTGCGGTTTTCGTTTTGACATCCGATGTCGATTTCAAAGGTAGTCTGACCGGCAATGAAATCAAACCAGTCAAAACTCAAACCTCGCTGCGGATCGGCCTAATGAGCTCCTTTAGCGCGCTTACTGATTGGTTCGGTTTAGTGGAATCCGCTCGAGCTATTTATATCCAGAAATACTATCGGTAACTAACCAAGCCAGTGTATCGATCGTTGCCTATCGATTGATACACTGGCTCACGAGGATGTGCAATGCGGTGCATCGCACCAAATTGTTCATATACCTGCACGTGTAAGGATAGCTGTCCCCTTAGAGGGTCAAAATTGGTCGTTTTGTTTTATTTCTTCATTCAAATATTCACTATTTTCTCTAACATTTGGTGAAAAAAATGAAATCAAAATTATAAATAAAAGTGCTTCAATATTAGGATTAAAAATTTAGTTTCCGAGGCACTGGAACAATTAAACAGATTGCCTTAGCTTGGGCTTGGCTACTATTATTTTTGTCTGTTAAATTTCCCTTTCCAAAACTCATTTCTGCAGTATTATGGTAAGCTAATTATCTATTAGTCCTACTTATTTATATTAATCTACCCCCTTCTGATCAAAACCATGCAAACATCCGATTGATTGAAATTGTAGTTTAAGGGCCGCTTCCCATACGGATTTCGCGGCCCATCAACCCGGAAGTTCAAAGATTTGATGTACGTCACGTGCACATTTTTCAAGATCGTTTGCTACCTTGACCTTTGGAAATTTACATGCTCTCAGTTGAGTTAAACTATGGATGATAGCAACAAAATTTGCTAGACTCTTTGGGGATATGGGACCTGGGGCGTGTTTTTTGTGAGGGGCGTTTTTATCGGGGGTGATTTCTGAGAGTTTTCTTTTAGGGGTTTTTACGGGGGATTGGGAGGCTTCCATCATTTGATTTGTTTTAATTTAGATCAAAACTAGGTGTTATTTGGTGAGGAGTGACTTAAGTGATAGAAAATAGTAGTCTAAGTGCAAAAATTGAATTCAGAAAACTTAGCTCTGGCTCGCTGATTTCTCCTGCTGTTGTTGTTGGTTAGGTAATCCTGTAACTCTCGGGGAACAAAGGCAGCAGAGAGGCACAAAGGCTGGTAAAGCTAGGCTGATTTGGCAAGAACACGAAAGCACGTCCGTTCACTCTGAGCGCTGAACTAGACATCCGTATTTTTGTTTCTAATTATAACAGTGACACTTCACTCAGACACCCGCCGTGAAGTGATCTACACGGGTGTGAACAATTCTCAGCTGATCAAGTTTTAGCAAGTTTTTGAAGTTTAAAGTGGACTTTAAACCGCCCTGATGAAAAAACTTAGTGTTAGTTATCCAGAATAAACAGGAATTCGAGTAGGTCCCATTAGACAGATTAAAAATGTATTTGACAATAGAATTCAAGCAAATATTTGGATTAATTCATCAGATGTATAGCTGGACACATTTTGCTCGATTTCTAGCCTTTCATTTTTGTACAAAATCCGAGATTTAAACGTTTATTTCTCGAAAAATATCCATGCTACGCTTTTGAAATTTGGCATGCTTGTTACCTATAATGTGATCTAGTAAACTTTATGTCACTTTTTGTAAGTTGGGATTAGTTTTTTAATTATTCAACTTTTAAGACGAACGACCGTAAAATGGTACAGTTTTTTCAATTTATTTTAGTAAAATAGCTGTAAGAACAAAACCAGGCAAAAATTTAAAAAATGAGATAAAGTTTACTAAATCGAATTGCCTCCTATCAAGGTATACCATCAAAGTTGAAACAAGACCAACAGTTTTCATGAAAGTTCAATGGAAAAACGGACGCTATTGTTTTCATTTTAATTTTTTTAAATTGGAATATTTTCTACACAGTAGCAGCTGTGGTTGGTTATACAAATCAGTTAGTATATAAACGGCAAATTCATTAGGAAAAATGCGGGTGAAGCGTGAGGGATCAGTGACGCCACTTTCAGGTCAAAGGTCACGTCCAGGTCAGAGGTCACTTCCGGGTCAACTGTCACTTCCGGTTTCGATGACGTCACTCACATGTACAGTTGAGTGGTCTAGCCGGCGCAGTGGACAAAGAGCTGGCACCTTGGGAACCCACTTATGAACATTTGTGGTATGGGGTGTGATACCTTGTTTGCTCTGTCTCGCGATGTAGAACAGGATGGGGGGGGGGGTCTCGAGGCCATCAGGTGACTCTTGCCCAAAAGTTCAGGCAGTGGACATATTAGGTCCATACCGGCGCAGTGGACAATGACCTGGCATCGTACACTTCAGTTATTTTAATGTTACTGCATCGGGTCTGCATTTGCATACTGTACGTATCACAATTTTGCTTAATTACGGGGAGTGTTTTTTTTGTATCCATACAAACTATACATTTTCTGAAAGACATTGATTCAAGGAATTTAGATAAATAAATAACTTTCTCAAATTTATCACAAAAATCGATTTATTTGAAGATAAATGACATCATTTAGAAAAGTATATTTCTCAAAATCACGCGATAATAACTCTAGATCTCTCAGTTTTCAAGAAACAAACTTGCTTTTTTGGAATAACGAACTTTACCATTTGAATAAAAATAGGCTGTCTCAGTTTTTTTTAGTTAGGGCCTAGAAGTTATTTTATTGTCGTGCAAAGTTGAAAGATTGAAAAAATCTACAAAAACTCGACTCCCCTCCACTAAATCATAAATAATTCATGAACAGGGCCGAACTTATAAAATTTGGAGCAACCATTTGAAGATCTACATGATTGGAATATTGTGTCCAAAGTTCCTGTTTGTACATTGTACGTCAAATAACAAGAGAGAAATTAGAACGGGAAAAAACACTTTTTAGCGAAAAACTAAACGGAGAAAACGGCCAAAAACCAATCAGCGCTGTGTTCCACTGCTTGAGCCACGCTAATCCCCTGTTCGCAGCTGGATAAAAACCCCGCTGAGACAATGCTGTGACCGCTTGAGTAGATGTCAAACACTATTGTACGGTGTTCCGGCTTTATTATAATTATTTGACGGGCAAAGTAAGTTATAGGCCTACATTGTTTATCAAGATTGTGCCGTAAACGTCTGTTCAAACTTCATTTACACATTCGGTAACATACATTGTACTAAAATTTTCAAATATTCACAGTTCCTTGGCTATTCGAGGATGTTATGCTAGGTGAGCCAATTACTAACGCTTCTTTGGCCGTGGACGTTAATACACAGTCTTCACCTTGAGCGCGAGTAATACTTATACCCCACTGTGTCCCCTGGTGCGCGAAGTTCGCCTGATTGAGCCTTACCTACTGCACCACGAATGGCTTGAGTTTTAAAAAGTCCTGATTTTTATTACAATGCACTAATTTTCATAATTTCTTATTCCCCCCAATTTGTAGGGTTGACTGTGTACTCTGGTATAAGACAAAAATCGATATTTTGAAACTTCGACCCGATACAGTAACGTTAATGTTAGCCCCACTCATGGACATTTGCGGTATGGGGTGTGGCATTTTGTTTTCTGTCTCGAGCTATGAACGCGATGGCAGGGGTCTCGATGCCATGGGGTGAATTTCGTTGAAAACTTCTGACTTCTGGCAGATGTGAGATAAACTTTTTGAGGTCGAGGTGGGCGAATATTGGTCCGATTGGGTCGTGTGAGGTATCAAAGTGAAGCACTCGTGGGGGAGCGTCAGACTGGATGAGTGAGATGTGAGAGTAGAGCTATGGTGCGCATGCGCAGGCAGGGAATTGTGGAAAAACGGCATTGGAATGGACGTTTTGGGGCTGAGGTGGGCCAATAGTGGTCCGAATGGGTATCCATGAGAAGCGCTCCTCCAGGCCGATCATGTCATGGGTGGGTGCATGAAGAACTCTCCCCGGAAAAGATACGGAAACACGGACTTTACCCCTACAATAGGGAAAACCTCTATCAACCATTTCTAGAGCGGCTAATATCAGTTCCCAGCGGATCGTGGACTGCCGAGAGGTGCATGTTGGGATAGTGGGTGCATGTTTTTACAGAAAAAAGCGGAACACGGACTTTACACCTGATGAGCCGTAGAAATGGGAATGTCGTTGCTGTTCAGAAAGTGTAGTCTCTCAGTTTCGGGGAAGTCAAAATCCAGTTGCTCTTTAGTAGTAGAGAAAGCAGAAAACTAGTATATTTGCCCTGTGACTTTTGTGGCGTTTTTACGTCAGCGCCTTAACGACCTATCTGAACGCCTTAACCCTATCTGGCCTGGGCTTATTGGGACCTGTCCAGGCCTGGGGGGTGTCGGGGTCGAAATGGTCTCCCTAATTGTTTTTCTTACCCCTTGAGCTATGGGGCTGAAACTTACCACATAATACCCTTGGGTCAAGCTCTATCAGAAAATGTAAAAAAATCCCAGATGGCCGCTTTCTTCGAAATACATCAGGCAATTATTAACCAGATTTAAGGATGTCCACTGCTGGTAAATCAAAGTAATTAACTTTTTGAATAATTTGTGTTTTTGCATTCATAATTGTGTAATATAAGGAAAAACAAAGAAAAAAATATAGGTTATTGTGCATTTTTTAGATGTAGGCAACAATGAGTGGACTGACCCATGCTCCATTTGATAACCCAGAAAACATAGGGAATAGCCCGTTTTAAAGCATATTCATGAAAAATTCATGTAATTAGTATTTAACTTTTTCTTATATTCTAATTGTTTGTAGATAATCACAATGTCTATCAAAATGTATCAAATTGGATGGATGTTGCTGTGCAAAATTCTCAGCTAGAATGCTTTCAAAGGAAATTCCTATCGCTTAACCTAGGAAAGGGAGATAAACCAATAGTAAACACAGGCAAAATGGTCGCCAAAGCCAAAAATCACCAGCGGACATCCCTAGAAGCGTCAATTCCACTTGGTTTGTAGGTTAAGTGGGAAATATATATCGGTACGGTGGCTTGTTAGGGCCATGCATTGATTTTTGCAATTTTCTGCCTTTTACTAGTTTTCAAGATTTCACTTTCGCGTTTTCTGTAATTTCTTGCCATTGACATCGATTCATTTCCGAGATATAAAGTTGTTTTCTGGTTTTAACAATTTCTTCTATCATTTTCATGCGACTGCAAAAATCGAACAACCATGTGAAAACACTAAAAATTAGCAAAAACATCGAAAAAGTATTTCAACCGCGGTGGAAAGTATTTCACCCGCGGGGGAAAGTATTTCAACCGCGGTGAAAAGTATTTCAACCGCGGTGAAAAGTATTTCAACCGCGGTGGAAAGTATTTCAACCGCGGTGAAAAGTATTTCAACCGCGGTGGAAAGTATTTCAACCGCGGTAAAGTATTTCAACCGCGGTGGAAAGTATTTCAACCGCGGTGAAAAGTATTTCAACCGCGGTGAAAAGTATTTCAACCGCGGTGAAAAGTATTTCAACCGCGGTGGAAACTATTTCAACCGCGGTGGAAAGTATTTCAACCGCGGTGGAAAATATTTCAACCGCGGTGAAAAGTATTTCAACCGCGGTGGAAACTATTTCAACCGCGGTGAAAAGTATTTCAACCGCGGTGGAAAGTATTTCAACCGCGGTGAAAAGTATTTCAACCGCGGTGAAAAGTGAAAAGTATTTCAACCGCGGTGAAAAGTATTTCAACCGCGGTGGAAAGTATTTCAACCGCGGTGGAAAGTATTTCAACCGCGCTTGAAACTATTTCAACCGCGGTGGAAAGTATTTCAACCGCGCTTGAAACTATTTCAACAGCGGTGGAAAGTATTTCAACCGCGGTGAAAAGTATTTCAACCGCGGTGGAAAGTATTTCAACCGCGGTTTTTGAACCGCGGTGGAAAGTATTTCAACCGCGGTGAAAAGTGAAAAGTATTTCAACCGAGGTGAAAAGTATTTCAACCGCGGTGAAAAGTATTTCAACAGCGGTGGATAGTATTTCAACCGCGGTGGAAAGTGTTTCAACCGCGGTGGAAAGTATTTCAACCGCGGTGGAAAGTCTTTCAACCGCGGTTGAAACTATTTCAACCGCGGTGGAAAGTATTTCAACCGCGGTGAAAAGTGAAAAGTATTTCAGCCGCGGTGAAAAGTATTTCAACCGCGGTGAAAACTATTTCAACCGCGGTGGAAAGTATTTCAACCGCGCTTGAAATTATTTCAACCGCGGTGGAAAGTATTTCAACCGCGGTGAAAACTATTTCAACCGCGGTGGAAACTATTTCAACCGCGGTGGAAAGTATATGTGTCAAAAATAATAAATTTTGAGTAAAATTGTGAATTTTTACCTTCAACACCTTTTGAAGTAATTGCATATTTCATATATTTCTATACCTTGAAACATCTATTTTATTAACATGTATTAAAAATATTAATATCACTAATCAATTATCAGTAATCTGTAGAAAAGCTAGTTTAAACAAGCACATATGTGCCTCCATAATTTCGATATCGATTTTTTTACATGAATAAATGGCGGTAACACTCGAAATTATGCCGCAATGAAAACGGAACAAAGACATGGCAAGCGCAGGGAATAAATTAACCGATTTTACCAAAGCGTCCATAAATGAGTGTTTACCCGTAAAGGAATTTAGCCATATATTAGAGCTATTCAAATTACCATTTGTTTATATATATATAATTATACTCTGGCTGTTAAATATTTTAAAACATACATCTTCTTAGGGATAAAACAAACCCGCAAGGGAATCATTCGTGCCATTAAAGCCTATTATAACCTGGCCTGTACAGTCTAGACTGGAGGCATTCCATGAGTTAAATTGATCAAGATTAACATGGCTACTGAAGCATGTATGCTTTCACACGTGCCACGCGATCGACCGTGAGTATATGAAAGGACACTCATAATTAAGTGCCTCCTTTGGGAGAAATGGATTG
The DNA here is from genome assembly GCA_036873755.1 of Hanleya hanleyi. Lineage (NCBI taxonomy): Eukaryota > Metazoa > Mollusca > Polyplacophora > Lepidopleurida > Hanleyidae > Hanleya > Hanleya hanleyi. The sequence goes on from JAVTVY010026991.1 coordinate 18,399, forward strand.
TTAAAAATAAAATGGTGTGGTATATAATGATTAAAGTTTTACATGGTGCCTCGTTAAGAAACAATCCAGAGATTTGTACATGTAGTCGGCCATTCAATTCAATTTATTTACCCTTTACTGTGGACAGCTGTTTCCATTGCGCAACGTTTGATAAGATAATTTTTTTTTTATTAATTAACCAGGAATGATGGTTATATGGTTGAATTTCGTTGAAATTCAGCGTCAATATAAGTATGGTAAGCTTTCTATATCTGTATTTTTGCAGGAGTTTATTGTGTATAAATTTACCCCGGCCGTGTGAGGAACATCCATGAACACATCAACAACCAGGAAATGTGGTTAAATTTAATGTTTGCCCACACCTGCCGTTTCTGCGAAAAATGTTATCTGCTCTAGGATGTGGCCATGTATGGGAAAACCAAAGTTGTAAAGCCCATTTGTTTATAGGGAGACCATTGTTCTACCTAGATGCGGCGTGCAAGTCTGTCGAGAATTAAAGACAAAAGAACAGGAAATAATAAACAAAAGAACAGGAGTTTTCCCCATATAATGTCACCGGACAATGTACCTTTCCCACACGGTGAGGTAAGGCGGGTCCCAACAAGGCCGGTGGACAGGAATAACAGCCGAAGTGGTCCTCCCTCACCGCTACCGTCCCCTTACGGTTAATACATTAACCGGTAAATCAACCGACAATGATGATAAACATCCCTTTTAGGGACTAAAGAGATGTTCCGAAAGAGGACTTCCAACTATGTACAATTATTCTATATTTTCAAAATGCCCCACGATATTTAGTCACTCAAATCACTTGTAAACGGTTACATGGTTCGGTCCCATTATACAGACTTTATAGTAAACATAATACACACTGAATTTAACGAGGAAAAAAAAATGGGGGAGTAGTATAGAAGGAAAGCAATATCATGGACTATCCTTGCTCCAAATGAGCTACTATTAAACCGCGCGGGGTAGACTATAGTAATATAATGAATAGTAAATAAAGCGTATTTAAAGTCAAGACAAAATGAGTAGTAGAGAAAGCGAAAAGCGGAAACACTATGACCTTTGTGGAGAGATTTTTAGTTATGGGATGGGACCTGTCCGATAAAACTTAAGACAACATGCATTATAGTATATGTGGGCGTAGACAAATTCCTTCCATTCAGCTATGATGATAATGTAGAGCATGACTCACCACTCTTTGTTTATGTGGAGACTATTGTTCAGCATAGACGCGGAGTCAAGTCTGTACTTGAGAAATAACAAAGGAGCAGGGAAATTAAAAATAGTTTGACTCACCACTCTTTGTTTATTAGGAGACTAATGTTCTGCATAGGTGCGGGGCACGTTTGTCAAGAAATAAAGACAAAGGAGCAGGAAATAACAATAGGACAGGGGTTTTCCATATAATGTCAGTGTGTGGGTAGATAAAAATTTAGCTATGAAGACAATGAATAGCGTGACTCATCGCTCTTTGTTTATGAGGAGACCATTGTTCTACCTAGATGCGACGTGCAAATCTGTCGAGAATTAAAGACGAAGGAACAGGAAATAACAATAGAACAGGTGTACTAACAATGATGCCAGAATCTAAAAATAGAACTGAGGTGATGCTCTATTTAAGGAGCATTATATAATAAGTAACAACACACTATTTTAAGGTGCATAACATATTAAGTAACAGCACACTATTTTAAGGAGCATAACATAATAAGTAACAACACACTATTTTAAGGAGCATTACATATAAGATTGGGCCTCAACTGTCTATTTCTCTTCTACTCGGGGGGGGGCTAACTTTTCATATTTAATAATTAGCGTTCCTAGAGTAAGCATAGAGTAACTTTGGAAGCGGCAATCGGCTCCGCTTGCCTCAAAATGAAATCAAAGTTTTTTTTTCATTTAACTTGCAACTTAACAAGGGAAAAATTGCTTTAAATAAATTTCTTTTTCATTTAAGGTAGACCGTGCTACCTTAAATGATTTTTTTTTCATTTAAGGTAGATTTTTCATTTAAGATTGCAACAAGGGTCTTCTAAGATTACGCCAAACGGTGAGAAACAATCCCAGTGGTCCTCTATAGTTGGTCTGAATGCAGCAGCCTAGTTTGAAGTCGAGCATGTGTTTAGTTATCAAGATATCGCGTTTGGAGTTTGGTATAGGTTTGGAGTTAACGGCGCCTGGCGACCATATTGGATTACGCAGGTCGGTAAAAAAACCCCACTAAAAACTGTCCTCACGTCGGAGTCCAATACCCAAGCTTGCACTTGATCACTTGATTTGTTCTCGAGATATCTTGTTTACATGGTTACTGCGGAAGGAAGGATGGACGAACGCCTAGAATGTCAATGCCCCACCCCCACGTTATGGTGAGAGACAATAATCAATATCGGAAAGAAAAGGGCATTTATTCCTATATCGGTTGACGCTTAGTTATATGGAGTCTTATTGAATTAAATACATAATATTTCAATAGGGGTTGCAATTGCACTCTCTATTGAAACTTTTATTTCAATATCGGCCTTTCGAAATCTTCATTTCTAAATACACTTTAATACACACTAGAGATACATATTTGACTTGGCGTCATGTATCGTTGTCAATCCTAGTTTCAGATAAATGCTGTTTGTAGTATTAACTTGATTATTTATCAACAGTGAATTTTGTTTTACTTACAATTATATTTATTCAGGAACCTAGTATTCGTCCATAAAGCTGGTTTCTTTCGTTTACTCAAACTCACATTGAGGTTTACTGATTTGCGTTCAAACATACATTCGGTCTAACAAAAGCTTACTTTGTATCTTTTTAAGGGGACGGAAGTTATTTCCTTATTACTTATTCCCGTTTTGATATTCTAAATCGCGCTATGTGAAAGTAGTATCCTTCATGAAAATCGATATATTTCGACAACCATTATGTCTTTCATAACACGAATAGAACCATGTTTTCCCCAATAAATTTTCTTCCCTGTGAATATAAATTTGAGCAGAATGCTTCAAAATGTGTGCTATTAAGTACATTTCTAAAGGGTCCGTATTTGTTGCTCCCAATCACTCATAAATCGAATTTGCGCCACTTTTAGAGTGGTCTAGATATCTTCCTAATACATCTATCTATCTTTCTGACCCATTTGTGGGTGTCTAACTTGGAGATGCCATACCCTCCCAGACAGCGCTAAATGGGTATTATACTTTTCACCGCGGTTGAAGTACTTTCCACCGCGGTTGAAATACTTTCCACCGCGGTTGAAATACTTTCCACCGCGGTTGAAATACTTTCCACCGCGGTTGAAATACTTTCCACCGCGGTTGAAATACTTTCCATCGCGGTTGAAATACTTTCCACCGCGGTTGAGATACTTTCCACCGCGGTTGAGATAGTTTCAACCGCGGTTGAAATTTCCACCGCGGTTGAAATACTTTCCACCGCGGTTGAAATACTTTCCAGCGCGGTTGAAATACTTTCCACCGCGGTTGAAATACTTTCCACCGCGGTTGAAATACTTTCCACCGCGGTTGAAATACTTTCCATCGCGGTTGAAATAGTTTCAACCGCGGTTGAAATACTTTCCACCGCGGTTGAAATACTTTCCACCGGGGTTGAAATACTTTTCACCGCGGTTGAAATACTTTCCACCGCGGTTGAAATACTTTCCACCGCGGTTGAAATACTTTCCACCGCGGTTGAAATAGTTTCAACCGCGGTTGAAATACTTTTCACCGCGGTTGAAATACTTTCTTTTAGTGTTTTCACATGGTTGTTCGATTTTTGCAGTCGCATGAAAATGGATAGAAGAAACTGTTAAAACCAGAAAACAACTTTATATCTCGGAAATGAATCGATGTCAATGGCAAGAAATTACAGAAAACGCGAAAGTGAAATCTTGAAAACTAGTAAAAGGCAGAAAATTGCAAAAATCAATGCATGGCCCTAACAAGCCACCGTATATCGGTGAGTTGCAGCTAATATTCAACGGCTCAGTGAGACGTTTGTCATATGCAATGGATGACCTCGGGTCAACTTCGGTACAGTCCGTGAGACCTAGGCAGTGCTAAACGGAGAGACGCGAAGCAGAATATAATGAATACCTGATAGATCTTGCTTTGCCGCGGGTCTAATCACTCTTCTAAAAATCCCTGTTCTGACCTGCATCATTTTCGGCGACGTGTACAGTAGCCGGTTTGACAAGAGCCCGGGCGCAATGCGAACGTGTAACTTAATGTACTTCTCGAACCCGGTGCATGTTTCCATTGCATTTTGTCGGGAAGGATGAAAGACGCCGGATAAAAATCAATAACACATCGGCACATGGGGTTGTGCAGCTCAAACTAAACAATTACTCATCATATAGTATTGGGCCAGGAGAAGTTGAACATACATTACACATGGAACGCTATGGGGCCGATATCCACCGCTCCTCTTTCCTTGATATTATCGATCGAGACATGAAATATTTAGGTGAAATCATCGCTATTTTTTTAGCTCCACGAAAGGGAATTCTTCGAGATTCACGGACGAAGAGACCTACATTCTGAATTCACAGCTACTTCTCGATGATATTCAGCGAAATCTGTTCCTAGAAGGACATAGTATTCATAGTATCTCCTGCTGGGGTGACATCAGCGAAACTATACATGTAATATGAATTAGCAATTGCATGCAGTAGATGTAAAAAGGAGTACTGAAGTTAAGGTCTGACTCAAATCCGACAACATGGAAGGTATTTTCCTACGAAGTAGGCTACAGATCGCAAATTGTCCGGTAATGAGTCAGTCCATACGAATCCTTTCGTCGGCAAAATAAGGAGAACCGTTGACATCAGAACCTTGATTTTTGGCATGAACGTGCATTAGGGCATTGTTACCAGCAAGTTCTGAGCTGATCGAATTCTGATGTTTGATTTGATTTATAATTAATTTTTTATTATTTATTGATGACTCGAGTGCACTGTCATGCCCATCAGGAACCCTTGGCTGTATTCTTCACTGTGACTTTTAAGCGCCTGGGACTAACTTCGGCCGCCCAGCACTAAAGCAAAAAAAAAAATGATGCGCCCAGCTCTCAAAATATCAGTAACTTTAATGGTACTTGCCAAAATATGTCGGCATTATACGTTTCCAGGTAGCTCCGCCATGTTTTCCCTAATAGTCCACGCCACGCTTCCCAAACATCTGCCGTAAATTGTTAGAAATATTCGGGAACCCTCGTGATCATGCTGGTCGCTGTTAGCCGGTGGTATTGCGGAAGGCTACCGAAATCCCAGAATCTCGCGTCAGGCGAGCTGTATATGCCACGATGCATGAAGGAAGCAAATCATTTGATCGGAGAATGGAGGTTGTTATTTCGTCTGCTGCGAAGTTTTACCGAGCCACGAATATCACTTGACATGTATTTTATAAATCAATGTCATGAAGCGCCAAGCAACTTTGAAAAACTTCTTCTCACAGAAGCGTCAGAGGTCCAATGAAGGTAAATCTTTTGTTGGCTTTCGGTGGTCGTTGTTGTTGTTCTAAACCGTCAGCTTCCAAAAAATATTTTAATTATATCTATATTAAAAGCACACATGCATGTGTGCGCTCGCTCGTACGTCGTAATCAGTCTATTAGATCTACATGTACTATGAGATATCTATAATATGGCTAGTACACTTGAATCCAGTATTAAACTGGAGATTCCTGAGTAATCTATTTTTAGCGTAACTTACATTGTAATGTTGACACACATTCCGATACCACACACATTCCGATAGTATCCGTGTTCACTCATTTGCTGGTCTTGGAATTTCGTTGAGATTGAAGGCATATTATACTGCACGTTTTATATATCCAGCCTATACAACATTGCATCATTTCTTCAGTTCAGTCATTAGTTAAAAAATGTTCTACCTCAAAAAGAAATAAAAAATGGCTGGATTTTATGAGAGAAATTACTAAATTTAAACACAACAATGACCCTATTATATGTTATTACTGAAGAAATCGATAATAAAATCATCGTTGTGTTTTAAATTCAGTAACCTATAATCGTGTGTGATTTATTGTTCGTTGATTATTATTATGTACTCTCTTCAGATGAGGTACCTTGAAGTTGAATGCCAAATAAATATATCCATGGAGAATGGCTCTCTAGTGATGCCTGATTTGATTCTTGCATTCTAACAAATCTCTGATCTTGACCTTTCTCACTTCAAATTTGTGTTTCTTATCCAGTTTCCTGTCTTATTTAGGACTACAAACATTTACTTCTCAACTGCTCTGACAGAGCATCATTCCCTACGCTAATTTAAGAAAAATCGCCTAATGCCGAGAAGGGGGGGGGGGGTCCCCGCTCTCTCGGACTCTCCCCCCAACACTTCGTGCTGTACTGCTGGGCTGATCATTCTCCAGGGTAATAGAAACTGAGGGCGATAATAGTTGCTACGCTAATGACTCACCAGCGGTGACATCTGGAAAAGTTAATAGTTCCCACTGTCAATTAGAGACGCTATATAAATTCTCTCATGGTAGCACACAGGGCCCCCAAGTCATCTCTCGAGTACACATTTAAATTATCTCAAACCCTATTTCGTAGGCCCAGTGACGCTAGTCACACTGCCATGTTTCGTAATGTTCAATCCAATTGTGGATCCGCTCAAGTGGTTCATCTATTCAGTCTATTCCAAAGTAAAGAAAAAAAGGCGTTCGGAGAACTCGTATTCCTTCGCCTGCAGAATGAGTAAATGTATGGCATAATGAATTATGACAGATTTTGAGGTTTTATTACCTTCGGCCCGAGATAGCTGTTCGACTTTTTGAAGGATTTGCAATTGTCAGTTATATTTCAGTTGTTGTGCGCAGGATTGCTGATGAAAGATGGTGCTATACAGTTCTATTATTCCTACGAAGTAGGCTACCATTTGCAAATTGTCCGGTAATGAGTGAGTGAGTCAGTCAGTCAGTCAGTCCATCCGAATCCTTTCGTCGGCAAAATAAGGAGAACCGTTGACATTAGAACCTTGATTTTTGCCATGAACGTGCATTAGGGCATTGTTACCAGCAAGTTCTTAGCTGAGCGAATTTTGATGAAAATTTGATTTATAATTATTTTTTTATTATCTATTGATGGCTCAGCGAGTGCACTGTCATGCCCATCAGGAACCCTTGGCTGTATGTTTCACTGTAACTTTTGAAGGTTCCCTGATACGGCATATCACGTTGGACACACCGGTTCTCGTGAAATCACCGAAGTTAAGCGACTTTGAGCCCGGTCAAGACTTGGATGGGTGACCTCGTGCTGTACTGCTGGGCTGATAAGTGTCCAGGGTAATAGGAACTGAGGGCGATAATAGTTGCTACGCTAATGACTCACCAGCGGTGACACCTGGGAACGTTAATAGTACCCACTGTCAATTAGAAACTGGTATATAAATTCTCTCACGGTAGCACATAGGGCCCCCAAGTCATCTCTACTTCGTAGGTCCCGTGACGTTAGTCACACTGCCATGTAAAATATCTCAAAATATCTCGAAACATTCCCCTATACATGAATTGCTCATATGTGGGACGAAAAGTGGTATTTCAGTTTTTGTCCTAGAACCCAGGAAATGACCAAAGTAGGAGAATGTACAGTCCTATCCCAATTTGGTAGTTCAGTTGCGATCAGTTATCTCAATCACTTATATAATTTCCACGAATTGCATGATGATATTAACTTTAGCCCGTTTCTCCTATTTCTCAACACTGAATAATCATATTCGATGGCCAATTAATGTCCCTTACGTGTCCGTTTCGAGATTAAACATAAATCACGTTGTTCAATAATGTCGGGTATACTATATGTAACCGAATACGATGCGATTGTTTAAAACGATGATTTTGTTATCTATATAATTGTCCGGTAATGAGTGAGTGAGTGAGTGAGTGAGTGAGTGAGTCAGTCAGTCTGTCAGTCAGTCAGTCCATGCGAATCCTTTCGTCGGCAAAATAAGGAGAACCGTTGACATTAGAACCTTGATTTTTGGCACGAAGGTGCACTAGGGGACTGTTGCCAGCAAGTTCTGAGCTGACCTACTTTGATGAAAATTTGACCTACTTATGTGACCTATAACCTTACGCTTGGACCCCCAAGTCACAGGAGCCACACTACTCATGTATATTCAGGCCAATGCTAAATTTCGGTCATTTTATTTATGGGGATCACATGCAGAATTTCCCGTGTCCACTTTACTTTTTGGAGCTGGCCTTGATGTCTTCAACAACAAGATGATGATCTTAATGAAATAGGGAAAATATGACTTTTCGTTTATTAGCTCTTTAGGCTGGGCAGATGATGTTCTCAATCACTTTGATATTCGCTACACAAAGCACGTAAGGATTTCATGCGCTCGAATTCATGCTTTCGCAAGCACTGTTGGTTTTGTGGGTGATATCCACTTGCATACTACCTCTTTACTTTAAACAACTCACAAAAAGGCTTTGATGAGATTGGACAAGATATGTTGCCCTCGGTTCGATATTCTACGGAACCGTAGAGGGGGCATGCACTATCTCTTTTTCGCGGAAAATTATCTCGTCCCACGACATAATTATTTTTTTTTCGCGGAAAATTATCTCGTCCCACGACATAATTATGCACTATCTCTTTTTCGCGGAAAATTATCTCGTCCCACGACATAATTATCTTTTTTCGCGAAAAATTATCTCGTCCCACGACATAATTATTTTTTTTTCGCGGAAAATTATCTCGTCCCACGACATAATTATGCACTATCTCTTTTTCGCGGAAAATTATCTCGTCCCACAACATAATTATCTTTTTTCGCGAAAAATTATCTCGTCCCACGACATAATTATCTTCTTTTCGCGGAAAATTATCTCGTCCCACGACATAATTATCTCTTTTTCGCGGAAAATTATCTCGTTTCACGACATAATTATCTTTTTCTCGCGGAAAATTATCTCGCCCCAGGACATAGTTATCTTTTTTCCGCGGAAAATTATCTCGCGCCACGACCTAATTATCTTTTTTCGCGGAAAATTATCTCGAGCCACGGACTAATTATCTTTTTTTCGCGGAAAATTATCTCGCACCACGGCCTAATTATCCTTTCTTCGCGGAAAATTATCTCGCGCCACGGCCTAATTATCTTTTTTTTGCGAAAAATTATCTCGCGCCACGGCCTAACTGCCTCGTGTCTAACTGCCTCGCGCCTAACTGCTCCGCGCCCAACTGCCTCGCGCCTAACTGCTCCGCGCCTAACTGCCTCGCGCCTAACTGCCTCGCGCCACGGTCTAACTGCCTCGCGCCACGGCCTTACTGCCTCGCGCAACGGCCTTACTGCCTCGCGCCTCGCGTCACGACCGTACTGCCTCGCGCCACGACCTTACTGCCTCGCGCCACGACATTACTGCCTCGCGCCACGACATTACTGCCTCGCGCCACGACATTACTATCTCGCGCCACGACATTACTATCTCGCGCCACGACATAACTATCTCGTGCCACGACATAACTATCTCGTCCCACGACGTAACTATCTCGTCCCACGACATAATTATCTCGTGCTACGACATAATTATCTGGTCCAACGACATAATTATATCGTCCCACGACATAATTGATCAATGACAACAGATGTTACAACTGCGTTGAAAGCGCAAGTAACGTACTTCAGTTGCAGTCAGTCTGGGAATTTTAGGCAATCTGCAGATGGCCTAGGCAAATAAAAAGCCTCAAACTACAAAGAGAAAATCATTGATTATTTCAAAATCTTCTTTGGTATGGATGAATGGAATATTAATTTTGATGTCCCTGGTGCACTAAGTCTGCAAAACTTTTATAATTCGGGCGAAATGAAGGGTGCGTTTCAACGTGTTTTCTTCGTCTGCAGTTGAAGAATCTGTGTATGGACCGGATGCATATTTTATAATAAAGCCGATGTCACATTTTAATACAATTCTGTTTTCATAGACTTGACACAAGCCTGTCTAGAGAACACCAAAGAAGTGAAGTTTATCCATTCCCTCAAACAATATTTATGATTAGGAGTGAATACCCTCTTACTGCGATAATTCTTTAATTTGATGTCAACAATTTCTTTAGCGGACTTCCTTGCATTATATAAATGTAACTGACATTCTAAATTAACCTGAGAATGAGTAAACCGAGAAGCCCCCGTACATTGAGGAAGGAGGTTTGATCCTTATTAATACTATGCAGTAAGTTAGGGTTTCTTGGCTCATTACCGACCGTACTGATGATTTCTCGTGGTATACAATAGGAAATAGATGGCACAGATCCTCGCAGTTTTTTAACTCGACCCCCGGCCTCCCCACTCCCTTCCTCTTCTCCATGAATGATAGTCCACGCGTTATCAGAATTCACATACGAAGTACCAGTAAGCTTCATCTATACTATTAAAAGAACCGGCATGAAATGTCCGTATGTATGTTTGTCTGTCACAGATAGCATCCGTTGACACCTTGCAAGTGGTTAGAGTCACCAAACTTGGTACATATATACAACGAGACAATACTTAAATGATGGTATAGATAAGCGTCAGACTCGACATTCAGTAGCTAGCCATCGTCAATTATTTTTCCATACGTTGCGTCTGTAGACAGCCTTGCACGTGGTTTAGAGCCACCAAACTTGGTACAAATCTATACTACGTGACAATACCTGAATGATGCTGCCGTTATAGATAAGCGTTGGATTCGACATTCAGTAGCTAGACATCGTCCAAATAGTTTTCCCCTATATTCTGAGTATATAAATACGACAGACCATATGTCGATCTCTAAGGGAGGGAATTTGGCTTAATGTCACACTCAAGTTTATTTCACTCATATGGTGACAGTCAGTTTGGTTGGTGGAGGAAGCCGGAGTACCCGGAGAGAACCACCGCCCTTCGGCAAGTAACTGACAAACTTTCACACATCTCTATGAAGTTAATATGTAGGTGATATGGGAGTGTATCGTATCTGGGTTTATACTTGGTGTAAGAACGCACAAGGCAAAGCCTATAATAGCCTGTCTGAGCTCAACAATGCGTCTAGACGTGACCCTTTTCAGCTGCACAAAAGCCTCAACAAAAGCCTCAACAATGCGTTCTTACACCAAGTATCGACCTGTATCTGCCTGTATAGCGGACAATTTCACCTTTACTTAATTTAACTCTTAACATGAGATGTTGGGAAAGTTGATTCATTGTGAAGTCCAGAATAGTACCCAAGGCAGATCTCAAAGGGTCGGGACAGTACAAAAGGGCAAATCATCGTCTGAACCACGGGTTTAATGCCAGTATGCTATAAATATCATTCACATATGAAAACGACATCGCTGCACCAGCACAAGGTCATTCAGAAATTGCCTTACCCAGTGTAGGTTAGTCATACCTGATCAGTGTACTTTCCGAAATCACCAATGCACCTCCGCCAGGCAATAAATCCTACCAGACAGAAAGGGGATCACCGTGAGTTTATAGCATCTTAAATCTGGTCATTTTGAAACTATTTAAATTCCTTCCGATGAGGGTGTGTTTGTCTTTCTTCAGAATCTCCTACTTTTTTATCCATTATATTTTCGTTGCAAAGAATACAATTTATAACCTGAAGTCAATGTCGTAGTATAAAAAGATGAAATCTCTTACAGTGGTGTGGAGTAAACGACGAGTAAATGTAGCGTAAATGTGGGGTAAGCGTGTTTGACCCTTCACCCTTGATTTGGGGTGGACCTTATGCCTTGGGGTTGAGCCGTGTCTATGGTGTGGCAGGGCCAAATGACGGCGACGTCATCAGTAGTAGAAAACTCGCAGATACAGTCCGATTGAATGTACTCTCGAAATAGGCGCCCATACACCATACATATACCAAAAGGATGAAACATAATCCAGTATGGGCAAGGATGTGGGGGTTCTATGAGATGGGCTCACGCTGTAGAGTACAGTGATGCGGTTTCCGTGTTGTTGTGTGCGTTGACTGGTAACGGTATGTGAGGCGGCGTTCGTAAAACGTGTTACGATAGTGAAGGCAAAGATTAATCCCTTTAATTACGCACAAAAACCGGAGTAGTAGAGAAATGGTAAATTACGTATGCGCAGTGGAGAAACTTCCTTCTAGAATGCCCTGTTAAGCCTACCTAGTCTGGGGGGAGGGGGGGGGGGGTCGGCACTCCCATCCCTATTCTTCTTTTTTTGCTCCCGTCTCCGGCACGACAAAAACTTGACTCCGTGACTTTTTGGTTTATCGAATTGGGGTCATTTTGGATCTATTTGCATAACCCCACAAGCAGATGATCATGAGTAAATTCAAAATGACGACTGGGGTACCAGAAAAGTTAGGTTTTCTTCAAATTCCTGCTTTTCTGAGAGAAAAAGTGGGAAAATGCTATTTCGTTTGCCATCAGATTATTATTTACTAATTTATAATGCAGGTTTCGCGAAGAAAAGACAAAGGAAAAATTCGAAAAATCGCAAAAAAATAAATGAAAATGCCGTCACTTTGACGTCATCATGGCGGCCATCTTGATTTGTTTCACGTTTTTTAGTAGGGCTTAACCCAAAGATATAGTGTGGTAAGTTTCAGCAGTCCAGCTTTAGGGATATCGAAAATATATAGGTGGGGAGGGCACTTTCCGCCCCTCCTCAGGCTGCATTACACCCCAAATCAGCCAGGTCAGATAGCGTTTAATAAATATTTCGGAACTTTGCCAAGAATCTATCATAACCGCCTTAGCCGTTGATCGTCGTGGACACAGGGGCTCGTTACCGTTATTAATTGGTTAATTAGGTTGATTACAGGAGGGGGTGGGGTCGAGGTAGGGAATAAATGGGGAAGGAAGGTCAATCAGTCGGAGTCGTCACCTCACCACGCTCACAAGCCTCTTGTTTTATATCCCCTTGTCTTCGAAAAGCGAATAGACTTCCCTTTTAACGGTACATACTCCATGTAAGATATCACGGGAAACGAGCCTAGTTTTAGACTTCGCGATAGCGAACACCATTTAGATAAATAACACTTATCAGAAATATGGGGTGGGTGGTCGGGGTTATATTACAGATAGGATTTGTATGTAGGCCTATGTCTTTCCGAACTTTTAATTCTAAACAGCGGCGTTGCGGTCTTCTGTTAGTTTGCATACTGTCAATTACTACACAGCGGCTTTGCGGCGTTGCTAGATACATGTAGGCCTAGATATGACAACAGGTTATAACTCTTGATCGGATATGATGTGTGTGGATATTTAAATTCTCAATGTCAACCAAGCCAGGGTTTCACATGGAAGGACAAGGAAAGAATCGAGCGATGATTTTATATTTGGCGGCTTTGCGGCGTTGCAGTCATCGGGTTAGCTGGGAAACTATCAGATTCTGCACAGCGGCTTTGCGGCATTGCTGTGTTTCACTATCTCCAACGGGATAAATGGGTCATGCTAATAACTGAACAGCCGATCTGTTCTTTCACAGGGTTGGCCTCATGCTCATAGGGACTACCATCCTCTCAACAGCGCATGCTCCCTGTCACGGGCTCAAATTATACAAAACTATTTCTATGTTTAGTTGAATAATAGCAATATATCCCCAGAACTCAGCAACTGAGCTAATTTCCGCCAATACGGAAATAGACGAATGCGAGATTGGTTTCGCCGAAAATTAATTGTGCGCATGATAAGATAAGATTCTTTATTGACATCCCAGTTGAGACAGAGTTCAAAACACATAAAAATTAGAACAAATAAGAAAGTAAACAAACAGGTGCGACGTTTCCGCTCCCAGAAATCCACTCGGTCAGAGGTAAGTTTTCGTAGCTAAAGTAACATTTTTCACACAAAGTTCACGCCACATTTATTTCGTAGACCATGCTGGTTTTTTTTGTCTCGCTTCCTATAATCTCCAGGAACATGCCAATAACAGACAAGATGTGTTTTAAGCGGGAATTTTATTTCCCACAATTTATAAACCGGGAAAATTCGGGAAATTTAAAATTATCATGGAAAAAAAGTTGCATTTAACTGAAAAGTATACTATTTTTAAACATCTATAGAAAAGATATACATTTGACAGCAACTACACAATGGTCACAATAAGAGCTCGGAGTGTATATATTATAATTCTAAAGATGTAAAAATATCATGTTAGGAATATTTTTTGCAGAAAATGTGTAATTAATAAAGCCCTTTTATGGAGACAATTCAAAATGCGCACTCGTGATCCTGTCACGTTTTTTGTGATTCCGTCACAGACTATATGTAACCCCTGTGATAACCCATTCACTTCGTTCTCACGAGGAAAAAAATGTTATCATCTTAATTGGGTACTGTATGTTAGTAAGAAATGTCATATTCGGATAATCAGATCGAAATACTGAATTTAACCCGTTAGATGGAGTTTATGCAGTGATGACCTTCCACCCTCCCCTCTGCCAGCGGGTGAAATGTCCCCACTGGTCCAGCTGTTGGACTTTCCCTTTTGCATGGTCGTTAAGTGCAGATGACCAATGGGCAAACTCCCACTTATCTACATCCTCTGGGTGCTTTCTCCGGGGATCTTCTCACCCACCATCTTTCTTTGTGCTCCGATCTCCAAAGTGTCCAGACTTATTCTTAGTATTCACAAATTTTATTTCATTTAAACTTTGCTCTCCGTTCGTTCGATCTATTAAAAAAAGGAAACTAGCTGTGTCGTTCTCTTCTCGCCAAAGCATGGCTTCACGAAATCCTAGCGGTAGGGGGCGAAAAAGGAAAGCTCGAGACGGCGATGAAGCAGCCGAAAGTGATAGGCATTTGCCTCGAGTTTCTCCAGCGTCGGAGACCCAGCGGGACGCGGGCGATCGGCTGGATCACTTCAATCCAAAAAACTGGACAGTCACGGAGATGCGGAAACATCGGTTTCCGTGTACCAAAAGCATGGAATCGGAAACAGCTTCTTCAATTGTGCACGGAAAATATCGACTGCCTTGCCACGCGGCAACAGGCAGCCACAGGGGCACATGTGGTTTCGTTATTCGATACCTCTGACCTGGACCGCGCATTGCGCATGCTCCAATCAGGATGTTCCTCCACGGTCGAGAGCGAGGCTCAAAATGGCGGCGCCCATGCAGCAAATAACCAGGCTTCCGAAACTCAACATTTGCGGACTCTTCTAGCAGAACAGAAGAAGGAGATAGATATTCTCCGTTCAGAAATGCAACGCATGGCTCCGCCGGCAACGGGCAGTAATTCAGGAGTTCCGACATCGGGGATAGCACCAAGTTTACCACCGTCCCAGGTTGGCGGATTCTCCCTGGAAACGGCGATGGCCGCGGGCAGCTACGCAACCAGTCAATCGAACCCAGAATTATTTAACAGGGCAACAATGGTCCAGACGCAATTCGGAGTGTCTTCCGATTCTCTAACGGAAACGGAAACGGTGCCCAAGGCTCTCAGAAAAAAAAACAACTGAAGGTAGGAATGTTAATTTGGCAGCTCTACTAATTCCTGACTTTGAATCTGAACACATACGAACGATAGAGGCAAATGAAGATACAATATTCCTTAAGCATGGACAGGATAATAGGCTGAACAAACAGCTGACACTGTCTGAATTCATCCTGGCTTTTGAGATTTACAAAAGCATTATGTGCAGAAGGTTCCCCCAACGCGGTATAGAGCTAGACAGATATGAGCAGGATGTGGTGCAAATGGGCCATAGATATGGCGGAACGCTGTTCCACGCTTACCACTGTGAGTTTGCGGCCAGAGCAGCCACAGTCCTAGAACAGGAAAATTTGAAATTGGACTGGTCAATAAAAGACAAGAATATATTCGAGTCCGTCTTTTCTGGCCACCGCGTGAGAGCCTGCACGATTTGTAACTCGATTAGTCATGGCACAGATTTCTGCAACAAGGCCATTCGTATGGGGCACAAGTCTAGAGTTCCCCCAAGTAACACGCAAAGGTTTGGGGGTTATCGACATGGTGACCAATCACAGCAGGCCAACTATACAGTGGATAGGCTAGGTCGACAAAGAATCGTTCACAATGGAAGGGACCTCTGCAATGATTTCAATGGCCCCAGAGGTTGCAGTCGCACTAGCTGCTTCTTCAGTCATTTATGCTCAGCATGTAAAGGCCCCCATGCTCAAGTCAATTGCCCCCCAACCGGTGCTGCCAATGCTCGTAATGTGGCAACCCCAAGACATCCTCCGACCACGTCCCAATGACAGCTGCCCGAATCACTAGAGCCTGGGTCGCGCGAGGTAGAAAAAAATCAACGCACAGATTTGTCAGCTAAAACACCCATTGATATTGACAGACTGGAAAAAGAGTGATGGGGGCATCCAAACAAAAGCTTTGTTAGGGAATTAATAGGGGGGTTAAGAGAATGTTTTCACACCGGCATTCAGCAAAGCCCCAGTGTGACTAAAGAGCTAAAAAATTTGCAGTCGGCTACATCACAACCTCGGGTGGTAGACGATTGCATAGAGAAAGAGTTAGGAAAAGATTTTCTGGTAGGTCCATTTACACGTCCACCCTTCGAAACCTACAGAGTCAGCCCGATAGGTATAGCAGAAGGGAAATACTCTGGTAAAAAACGGTTAATTGTAGACCTCTCAGCCCCACGTAACAATAACAGTCATCCAAGCATCAACGATCTAATCGATAAGGATGAATATTCCCTCCAATATGTGAGGATAGATGATGCCATTAATAGGATTAAACAGTGCGGTACAGGTGCCTGGCTCTGCAAAACGGATATCACGGATGCTTTTAAGCTAATTCCCACCCACCCCTCCCTAGTGCAGTGGTATGGTATCAAGTGGAAACAGAAGTACTATTTCTATACTAAATTACCTTTCGGCAGCCGTTCCAGTCCTAAAATATTTTCTCTTTTGTCCGAAGCCATTCAATGGATATGCATTAACAACTACAACATAGAAAACGTGCTTTTTTTGCTGGATGATTTTTTATGAGTAGATTATGCTTCAAACGAAGGGTGGCGGTACATGGCGCTACTGTCCCTAGTTTTCAGGACTCTTAGGATTCCTCAGGCCCCCACATAAAACCGCGTCTACCCAACGACAAACTGGGCCGCATAGTTAGTATCTTGGCTTCATTCCTGAAGAAAAAATCTTGTAGGAAGCAAGAATTATTATCTCTTCTAGGCCACTTAAATTTCGCTATGAAAGCCATTTGGCCAGTGACTTTATTGACCGCTCCGAGACAACATAGCCATGTTTTCTCTCGTTAGCCCTGCGACTATTCTTAAGGGTAGAGTAGGCGACTGTTCAGGGGTACCACCCCCTGCAGCCAGGAGGCATCCTGACCTGCCTTGACCCCTGAACGTTTACGACTATTATATGATTAGAGTAAGAAAGGAGCTACGGGGAGCTGCCCCCTTATCCCAAATGTTGTTTATGATTGTTGATTCGGATGCTGTAATAAAATTGTTATATGCAAGTTACATACATTGTGTTGGTCATCATTGCATAAACTGAGCAGCAAAAGAATTAGACAAGCCAGTTAACACGAGTCAAAACGCGTTACGGTGAACTTCCACTGTGATTCCGTCACGGAAATTTACAAAGATTATATAACGAAAAATGTGCTATGTTTCGGAACATATTACATTTTATTTCAAACTTGGCAGCAGTAATTAACTGTGCAATAAGACGTAGAAAACCTGCTTATAGAGAATAAAATTTCAGTAACGAGCCATGATTGACTTAGTTAATGATTGCATTTGATTTCACAATGAATGAATACACGAATCCATATATACAAACGAGAGCCATCAGAAGATGATGTATCCCCCCGACCCCAGTGTCAATGAATTGGGAAGCAGTATTTCTGTGAGCTTCTAATTGTGAAAAATACTGTATTTTGAATGGACTGGAAAAATTGAAATTTGGACTAAAAATGAGAAAACTCTGGATTTTCCACTTTTAAATTAGACTCGGTTATATGTAATACTTGAATGGGCCCTAATGAACAAGAACATGAATAATGAACAATAATGTGATTAATGAACAATAAGGTGAGTAATGAACGATAATGTGAATGATGAAGAATAACAGGAGTCATTAATAATAACGTGAATAATAAACAATAAAGTAGCAAACAAAACCAACATCAATTAAATTTCAGCTGTATTGTAAACTTTGATGTCTTCTACGTACCGTTTCGTCAACAATCTTTATTAATACCAAATGAGTTTTCCACGTGCTGGTTCAGTCTCGTCTGCTGTGTGTGAGATGCTGGTGTTATGCAAAATGTGAACTGGGTCCAGATCTGGAAATCCATGTAAATGAGGAAGTCCTTAGCCCTGCAATTTTTCCTTAAATCGAGACATACAAAGACTTGTGTGAATCCAGGACAAAAGCCCCAGAGGACAATCCTTAGATCTGCAAATTTTCCTCAAATTCAAGATATATAAAGATTTTTGTGAATCCGTGGATAAAAGCCCCACGGACAAAAGCCCCAGAGGACAAAAAACCCAGAGGACAAAAACCTCAAACCAATATTTAAGGTGCATGTGCAGTATCATTATTTCATGGACAAGAAACAATAAAGGGGAAATATTAATTGCCATCAAACTACTACTGCAAAGGGCAATAACTCAGAAAAAAAATCCTTCGTCAACAGGAAAAGCACATGCGCATCTCCAGACAAAAAACCCAGAGGACAAAAACCTCAAACCAATATTTAAGGTGCATGTGCAGTAGCATTAGTTCATGGACAAGAAACAATAAAGGGGAAATATTAATTGCCATCAACCTACTACTGCAAAGGGCAATAACTCAGAAAAGAAAAAATGCTCCGTCAACAGGAAAAGCACATGCGCATCTCCAGACTGTGCCGATAACATCCACCAAGTATCGTGTGAACTGTATCAAAAGTGTAGGAGGAGTTGCGTTGACAAGATGATATCATTTAAACTACAGTATGTTGAACCGCAAAGGGCAATAACTCAGAAAAAAAAAGCTCCGTCAACAGGAAAAGCACATGCGCATCTCCAGACTGTGCCGATAACATCCACCAAGTATCGTGTGAACTGTATCAAAAGTGTAGGAGGAGTTGCGTTGACAAGATGTTATCATTTGACGGACATGTCAGACAGACTGTGAGACAGACAGACAACCAGACAGACAGACAGACGGACGGACAGACTTCCGTGGCTATCGCTATATCCCCCGGGCATATATGCCGGGGGGATAAAAAGCAAAGTCCAACCCTGACCGTAATTACTCTCAATCCAGTAATACCAATCACTCCATTATACCATCCTAAAGAATAATCCAATGCTTTATTGCAGCTCATACGATTTACTCACACACTACACTTTGTTGTACTGAGAGAGCATATTGCTCCTATAAAGATGTCTATAGAATTCAATCTTGATCGCACTCTTTCCCCCACCAGCCACACTATTAACATCATTTAGTGGAACACATTAAACGCTTCTCTTTTGCCACACAATGAGACAGTTTAAGGATGGGATGGTGAAAGGCAAAGTAATATTTCCCCTCGTGGAGTGTATAGGACATCAGCAAATAGCAATTACCACTCTGACTCCAAACTAACCTCACTGGAAGAGCCCAAAAACTTGTGAAATGTACATGGAAGCTTTATTCAATTACTCCGGTACATGTGCCACATATTAAGAGTGACTGCATGCGGCTTAAAAGGTCTGCCGATCAATGAAAGCTGGATACCAATGTTAACGGTACATTCTTCCAAGTCTGTAAAATTGATTACTGCAGAGATCTACTTGAATGATGAAATCATTGCCAGTTAAAAACCCCTTTAGTGATTAAGGCGAGTCAAACCTAATTATTCATATGATAACACATTGAGGAACTTAATGGATGCCTCTGACCAGCGAGTTTTCCTCAGCAATAGTACAAATCCTAGATTTATCCTAATTTCGTCCAACTAAGGATTCTGTTGAAAGCAACAAGTAATGGCTCAATTTCTGTCCAGACATTGTATTAGGCCCAGTCAAGGGCTATAGTTAGAAGATCAGTCAAGGGCTAGAAAAAATACAGAGAAGTCTTCAGTGTGCTGTCAGAAGCGTGAGCAAACTCTTTCAAATGAAGCCAACAAAATGGGCTAACTTTAGCTGAATAAACTTTCTAGGACGTTCATCCAGAAAAAATACAGATGGGCACTGTAAACCAAGAATTCACAGGGGTAGGGGCAGGGGGGAGGATGTAAGACCAACCAGGTAGAACTTGATAAGGTAACATATCATCCATTATGATGGGGACGTTCTAAATCTAAAATCCAGCACAGAATGGTAATGTTCCAAACCTACATGTATATCCAGTACAAGAGTTGGAGTGTTCCAACTGCAGTCAAATGGGAATGTTTCAAATCTAAATCGAGTTCAATAGTGGGAATTAATGTTCCAAATTGGAATCCAGAATAAGAATGGGAATGTTTGAAATCTGAATCCAGTACAGGAATGGGTATGTTCCAAATATGAATCCAGTACAAGAATGGGTATGTTCCAAATGTGAATCCAGTACAAGAATGGGTATGTTCCAAATGTGAATCCAGTTAAAGAATTGGAATGTTCTAAATCCGTATCCAGTACTACAATGGGAATGTTCCAAATCTGAATCCAGCACAGGAATGAAAATGTTAATTCGAATCCAGTACAAGAATGGAAAGGACAGGCACTGACCAACCAGACAAAACTTTCTTAAGCAACATCTCTTCATGCAGTATGATGAGAATGTTCTAAATCTAAAATACAGCATGGGATATGTTTTAAATGTACTAAAATACAGTAGTATGTAAATTTCCACACCTGTATCCAGTACAAGATTGGGAATCACGAATCGTTAGATACTTGGTATGTGCTTTAGAATAGGTTAACCAGAAGACTATTCTGTGAAGTCATGTGACGCACTCAGTATGTCGGCACCTCTTCCCACTTCCCTTATATGTGTTGTAATTCCAAATGTGGCTCCAGTACAAGAATGGCAATGTTACACACTGGAATCCAGTATGAGTATGGAAATGTTCTAAATCAGAATACAAGACTGGCAATGTGTCAAATTAAAATCCAGTACAAGAACAGGATCGAATGTTCTGAATCTAAATTCAGTACAAGATTGGAAATGTTCCAAATATGAATCCAGCATAACGGGAATGTTCCAAATTTGAATCCAGCACAAGAATGGGAATGTTCCAAAACAGAATCTGGTACAAGATCAGAGGTATATTTGAATACAACAAAAGAATGGGCCATCAAATTGTAACTGAGATATATGGGCTGATATATTATAGAGTTTGTGTTAGCTTACAACTCCAATGATCCAATTGACCAAACAATTTAGGAGGAATGAGTCCAAAGTGATCATATGTTACGAAGGAAGACAAGCTGGGGAATGTAGCAACCTGCTTGTCTCATCAATACCCCAGGATCTGAACCATTCGATTTATAGCTTGTAAAAAGTCATCATAATTCCATCCCATCTCCATCAACAAGGTGCGAGACGCGAGAATCTCTCCCAAGAGTATATATAAATCAGGCTATAAGCTATAAACTATATCCACTAAACTTGTAAAAGTGCTGTCCGTGACAATCCCAGTAAATTTCAAGCTACACACTGAAAACAGTAACACATTGAGAACAGCCAAGACAGAACTACGAGAGCATAGTAATAATGACATAAACAGGAAGACCATCTGACGCCACGCAGTCCGGCATGCTACAGAATATAAATCAAAACAACTGTCTCTGAGGACTGATAGCGCTAAAAGGGCAATTTAATCTTTCAATTCAGCCACCACCAGCAGTATAGACTTTTCTGATCCCCAAAGGTATGGGCCAACTCAAGTCCTGTTAGTCATACATGATTAATCACGGAGAAGTGTGCATCAGATTTCAATAACAACCTTATTAAATCCTCAATTCACTTGTTCCTCCAAATACTGAAGTGCCGGAATTGGATGATCTGCTGCCTAAATATAGACTGGTAAATGTTTGTGCTAGTGAATTTAAAACCAATATTTTATTGAACAACTTAAATGGATGCTAGGTTTAGGAGTTCAAATTTCTGAGAGGCAGACGAAGAAAGATGGTAACAATGTCAAGGTAGTATTTGTCACTTTTGAGAATTGGGAGTGCACGTCCAGTACTGTGATCTCTCAAGAAATGGATGCATGTGAACATGAAATTACTCATGTCTGAGAATCCAAAATCCAGCCCTGATCATAATTACTCCCCATCAATCCCATTGCATGCATAGTTCCAATCAAATGTTCAACACAATTTCATCGTCTTCAAGTCCTGAGCATCGATCGCTTACATCAAGAGATCAATAGAATTGAGGGTAGGTCTGCCAACTAATGATCTGCTGAATTAACATCATTTACAGAAACCTGCTAAATGCTGCTCTTTTGTTGCACAATGAGGTAGTTTAAAGATGAGAGGCTGAAAAGAGGCGAAATATATTAATTAGTGGTGCATGGGGGGGGGGGGGGTTGTTGTGTGTGTTAATGTCCCACTCAAGGTTATTTCACTCATATGGTGACGGCCATTTTTAATGGTTGAGGATTAGCCGGAGTACCTGGAAAGAACCACCACCCGTTTGCAAGTGAGCCGGTTCAGCAGTGCGAGGCTAGTGATCACCAGTGAAGCGCCTTAGACCACTCAGCCACTGAGGGCCGTAGTTGAGGGTACCACATCTGCCAGTACCAATTACTGCTGACTTTATGAGCTCACAAGGGCAACCCAAAAACTTGTGGAATTACATGAATATGAAGTATTATTTAATTATGTTGGAAATGTCCGACATCAGAGCTTAAATGGTCCACCAATAAAATTAATATTATAAAGCAATTTAGTCTCTGTCTCTGATACCATTATTATTGTAAAGGAATATATCATGGAGAAACTTCAAGCTGCACAGCTACAGGGCACTGACCACATATCATGCAAATTTCTAAAACGAACCATTGGATTGGCGAAATAATAAATTTATTGCCATAAAAATTTATTATAAAACTATACTAAAACAATTGTATTCATAAGGCAGCCAATTGCAATTCTGGGCGCGCAGCCCTGCCAAGCATAATAAATTATTAAGCAGTACAATACATATACTTTGTCCAACTGTGCACGTACATGTGTATGCAAATATGATTAAACATGTAGTTCATTATACGACATGCGCGCATGCAAATTCGATTACATAACAGCAATTACTACAATTAAGCTGATACATTGCCTGCAAGAATTGGCGGTATATTACTTGGCCATAGAGGTTGGGCAACTGGCATACATGTAAAAGATATTTAACAACCCCATTCCACAGTAGGGGTAGGTATCATAAGGACTGTTGTATAAGACCGAGACTAACCAGAGGTTCTGGCTGAATATACATGAAGACACAATCACTTTTCCAATCTCCGAGTTGTTTAATCACAGGGAGAGGAATACCCAAACATGCTAACCACGTCGCCCCACCTCGACGCAGGCTATGCGTGTTAAACCTGCCTGAGAGATCAATCTCTAAGGTACTTTGCTTAAGGCTCTTACAAAATTGAGATTGCGTCAGAGAGCTACAGTGTCCGTGCTGTGAGATAGTAAAAACCGGCATTCGCCTATCTATCGGCCCAGCCATGGAGATAAATTTTGATAGGTTCCTAGTGGGACATACATCGAATAAGGCACCAGATAAAGAAGGAAGAACAACATGATGAATACGCTGTGCAAATTGAATAGTTTTGGAAGACTTGACCTTTATAATAATGCCTAATGCATGAAAATCCAGATCCTCACACCATATACAATGGAGAGGCGTGGACATTACAGAACCAGGGACACAAAGGTTACTGACCCGCAATAAACCAAAGAAACCCGTCGTCACAGCAGCCCAAAATCTCAGATCTACAATATCATCAAGTTTTAACGTGTTCTTTATAGCAAATAGGTGCTCAATGGAGAAAGGGGGTTTCTGTAACGACGTGTTTCCTTTTAACCGTCTAACACCTTTTAACAGACGCTGCAAAAGCCAGTTATTCTCTAAAGGGTTAGACAACTTATGATCCAGATGAAAAATGTGTAATCGGTTTAAATATTGCTGGACTGTTTTAAAAGATTTATTTAGAGCTAAGTAAGCCGCATAACGTATAATAACGCACCTGAATTGAATCGCAAAAATTTAAGTAACACTTCAATTGACTATCATGGACCTTCTGGGTGGCTGGTGCATAAGCTGCTGCGCTAAACATATTTACTGCACTATCCAGCTGTTGTAAGTGCGTAGCCACTGACAGATCTGGGGAAGAAGGAAATAATAAGCTTCATATGACATGTGGTACGGCAAAAAATAAACTAGCGACTCTGGAGCACCCAACATATGGATCCCAGAAACAAAGCGCTGCATTTGTCCAGGTTCATGGAATCGTGAAATCGAGTCGGTAATAACATTGTATGTACCAGGTAAGAAAATTGCCTCCAGGGCAAAGTTGAAATGCAGCGCCAAGTTGCTGAGTTCATCCAATATATACAATGCAGATATACATGGAGTTGAGCCTTTATTAATTATAGCTGCAGTGGCGGCATTATCCGTATAGATTTGTATTCTATGTCCCGCCCAAATCGGGGCCCACCTTCTAGCAGCTACAAGAGTAACGGCCAACTCTTTGATATTGATATGTTCCCCCTCCCAATCCCGGCCATCAAGATGCCATGTGCAGTAAGTCCAATCGGACAAGCAGAATGCTCCGCCCCCCATATTACATGCATCAGTGAAGACCGGGATAGTTGGGCGAACATCCCATATCAACCTACGATTGGTGGTGTTACTGAGATGGTACAACCACCAATCGAAGTCCAAACGTATACAAGATACAAGTGCTTTGTGATTAGGCATTTTCAGGGTGGAAATCAAATTATATATTCGTCTGACATGCAAGCGACCCCATGTAATAACATTAGTAGCCCAGTTCAACTTCCCTGCTAATCTCTCGAGCTGTTTTTTAGACAATCTGCGTTTAATCATACTTTGTTCAACACAAACTATCAGTTCTTCGAGCTTTTTCTCTTCCAAAGATAATGTTCCTAATCGAGTGTCAATTTCAATACCCAGGAAGACTAGTTTCTGGCACGGGCCAACTACTTTCTTCCAATTAATAGCAAAGCCCAGCGATCTAAGTAACGAGATCAACATGTTATAGGCCTCTAAACACTCTTCCCACGTAGGTGCTGCAATAAGGTAATCATCTAAATAACAAACGATTCCTGAGTAACCCCGTCTCGCCATCATACGTCTTACCGCCTGAGTAATCCTATTGAATATAGCAGGACTTTTTCTGGATCCGAAAGGTAACTTATTGTCAAACAGGAAAGATGTTTTGCTGTCACTCATAAATTGCCATTGTAGGCCGGTATATCTATAATTTGACTCACAAATATTGACACTACGATAAGCAGATTTCAAATCAATTTTGGCCAAAAACCAGCCTGGTTGAATGATATCTAAAACATCCTGGACACTTTGATAATCACACGGGTCTTTACTTGCATAGTCATTCACACTGACACCACTTGGTCGGCTGCAGTCATGTATTAGCCGCACAGAATCCTCACCCTTTGGAACAACATTTAATGCACTAACTATAGCTGGAGGGTGATCAACTATAGTATAATTACCCTCGAGAACTTCTGCCTCAATTTGGTTTTCCACAACCTGTTGCTGACAATAAACAGATTGAGAGTTTTTTACCGAAATTGAAGTAGGAATCAAATCACAGTTATCGATGATCGAAAATCCATGCTGAATGCCGGCTAGGATGAACTCTTCATCCACGTCACCTACTAATTCTCTCTCCCACACATGTAGCTTATCTCTCAGAGGTGTCGAAATGGGACGACCTAATAGTTTTTTACATTCTGATTGGGGACTGGAACCTTCCCGGTATCGACAACGTGATTACTTTGCCCATGACCGCGCGAAAAACAGGTCAGACAAATATGGGGGTAATTGCAAATTTTCAAAGTACAGCCGCCCCGCCCATTATATTTCTCACAGATCGGACGGCCGGTTTGTGGATCAAACTTGGAGCGTGCACTCCCACTCCTACTTATCGATGTCTTGGCTGGTTGGTTTCGTTCAAATGACCTTGGCCGCAACCAGGCCTGCATCAGAAAAGGTTGATCCATATTCCATGGGCACTGGTCCCGTGCCTGCTGGCGTCGAAATTGGATGTCAAAATTGAGGATTGACTGCCAATCAAATGCCTGCGAGAAAGTTGTTATTTTGGTCAGGTAATCCAAATATTGAAGAATGATCTCCGTAGTACACTGATCCTTTTCAATCAGTTCCCGCAGAATCTTGATAGCTCCTTCAAAGTACTGAGATTGATTTACTTTATGATAAGGAATTTTTGTGTCTTTCACTCTAAATTCTAATGGGCCCAAATCCACTGTACGGTACCGGTTTCAGTTTCTTTATTATGACTAAACATAGGGGCTGTTAACACATAATCACGAACCTCTCGTAACACAGTGTTCACTTTAGGTGGAGCGTTTGATAGTCGAGAAAGAAGTTCAAACATACCTAGTGCATTTGCACTGGCGCCTTGGTCAGTGTTCTGTACGATATTCCCCGACGGTTGTCGCTGTCCCGGGATATTTTGTCTGCACATATTATTCAGACATGCAAGCATCTCTTCTGGAGTTGGAGTTGGAGTTTGTTCAAGCAGAGCCGACGAGTAAGTAGTCCCTCGATTTTCAGTTTGCACGTGCCGTGCCGGTAGGCCGCCATTTTGGTCACCATTTTGTACGCCTGCAGTGAGAGAGGCCCTCAAATCTTTCACTGCATCCTCCAAGAGAAGCCTCTGTCCCAGTGGTAGG
The DNA here is from genome assembly GCA_036873755.1 of Hanleya hanleyi. NCBI lineage: Eukaryota > Metazoa > Mollusca > Polyplacophora > Lepidopleurida > Hanleyidae > Hanleya > Hanleya hanleyi. The sequence goes on from JAVTVY010026991.1 coordinate 45,235, forward strand.
TCCTCAAATTCTTCAGTGATAATTCTCGCATTTAGTTTGCTGATACTTTTAGCCGACTCCAGGCCTTTATCTAAAAGTGCCGAGACCGTTAAAATGGAAAGTTCGTTTTGAGCACACCAACCCTTCACGTCGAACCCGGCCTCGTTGTCAGCCATATTTTCCGCTTCGCCTGAACTACAGGTTGTAGTAGCACTAGTGGAATTTGCATCACGGTTTGCACCAAATGGACGGCGGTTTTAACCGTTTCTCATATCGAGCATATTGCTGGCAGGCTGCGCTAACAAAGAATAAAACTAAACATAAAAATTCAGCATTAAAAGAAATAAAAACGGTGAAGCAGAGGCAGCGACTGAGGCCAATTTGAAACCTCCGCTGAATTTAAAGGGAGCCAAGTGCAAGGTCGGGGTGTGTGTTACAATCAACCAATCCCGTACCTCGATTAAAAAGGCACTCACAAGAAAGTGTCAGGGGGTGTGTCGCAATCAACCAATCCAATGCCTCGTTTTAAAAGGACTTACAAAAAAGTCCGATCATAATTGTCCATGCAATATTAACCAAGATCCAGCCCGGACAAGTCCCAATTCACAAAGTTTCAGAAACCAAGGGCCATAACTCTTGAAAATATAACCGAAACTCGGGAAAAATCCTACGCTGCACAACTACGAGGCACTGCCCATATCTCATGCAAGTTTAAATCCTGTCCATCAAATATTAACCGAGATATTGCTCGGGCAAGGAATTCGGACGGACGGACGGTATGACGGACGGAGGGACAGACGGACAAAGCAATCACTATATGCCCCCCTCTAGGTAGAGGGGGAGGGGGCATAATAAATGCCATTGATTATGATTTATATAAAAAACATCATCATGTCTTGGTAGCTGATCATTGAAAACTGTTGACCGCTTCTCTATTGTAGGAAATTATAGCAGCTTTTATTATTTTTATCTCATACACATTAGGAATTGGTGCTGTCATATGTTAGGTCTTTCGATTAGGGATGCGGAAATTCTTTTATGGACGACGACGGCTGAATATTGAATGTCAGATCTGACGTCTGCTGTTGTTATATTCTCATACATCCTGGTATCAGGAGTGATGATACCAAACTGCCATATCGAAAAGTCCAGCCCTGATCGTAATTACTCCCAATCCAATAATACCAATCATCCATTGTACCATCCTAAAGAATAATCCAATGATCTATTGCTCCAATCATACGATTTACTCACACAAAACACTTTGTTGAACTGAGAAAGCATTGCTCCTATAAAGATGTCTAAAGAATTGAATCTCGATCGGGCTCTGTCCTCCACCAGCCACACAATTAACATCATTTACTGGAACACATTAAACGCTGCTCTTTTGCCACACAATGAGACAGTTTAAGGATGGGATGGTGAAAGGCAAAGTAATGTTTTCCCTGAGTGGAGTGTATAGGACATCAGCGAATAGCAATTACTGCTCTTGACTCCAAACTAACCTCACTGGGAGAGGGCAAAAACTTGTGAAATGTACATGGAAGCTTGATTCAATTACTCCGGTACATGTGCCACATATTAAGAGTGACTGCAGCTTAACTCTTTCCCCCATATAAGCGGGTTTTGACGACTTGTATAGATCCCCATGTAAGCGTGTTTTGACGAGTGTTCGCGTAACCCATGAAGACGGGTTTTGACGAGTGACTGGAGTTCCCATGTGGTGGATTATTCTTGCAATTTTTGGCGTTTACTTGAGTAAAACCTCATTAAAACTATACGTTTTCAGAAAGCCAAAATTTCAATAAATCTGACTATATGGACTGTTGGTATGTTTTATGGTAAGGGTAAAATGAAATCGGGAGAGAAACAGAAATAATCGATGAAAAATGCGCGATTTGACAACAAATTTGTTTCGTGTGCTCCAAGACAAACGTTCGAAGAATAGTAAAATCTGCTTCCAAATTCCTTAATATTTCACGTAACGCGAGCATAAACTACCAAAGTATCTAACCTTGATGACTAGCTTGTCAAATCTGCCCATCTGAGTTTATTTTATGTATTTTCCCGGGACCTGCAGTCTTCGCAGTAAATATGTTCAGTCGCCATTCTTTCTGAATCGGCCTTTCATTGACAGTGACCATGGCGACCGAGTCACCACGTGACCTCTTCCTCCAATCACGCCGGGCCGCGCCCAACCTTGACCCAACCTTGGCCAATCAGTGAGCTGTGTTTCTTTCACCTTATGAATATTTATTACCGTCTGTATTCTCCGTCACGGAAGGTATATTGGATTAACACAGTTACTGTTCGTTCTACACCTGCCATCCTGTCAGTTCACTGCCAAATCCCGATCCTACGGAGAATTAGCTTTACGATGGTATACGGAAACATGCGAATGGTAGCCGGAAAGCAGGAAGAGAACGGTGCAAAACGTGGCTAAAATGCGACAATTTCTTCGCTTTTTTTCGTGATTTCCAACAGAAGTAAAGCAGACACAACACATTTTCTCACAAGATTACTTATTTTTAGAATAAATGTTGCTGATATTGGTATAAAATGTGAACAAATTACGTAGAATGGGTCTGTGGGAGACCATTGGTAAATATTGTCCATGGGTTGAAGACCTACGCCATTACAAATCTATTATGAGCCAGAGAGAGAAAATTCCAGACAAGTCTATGAGGGAAAGAGTTAAAAGGTCTGCCGATCAATAAAAGCTGGATACCAATGTTAACAGTACATGTACATTCTTCCAAGTCTGTAAAATTGATTACTGCAGAGATCAAATTTAACGATGAAATCATTGCCAGTTAAAAAACCCTTCAGTGATTAAGGTGTGTCAAACATAATTATTCATATGATACCCATTGAGGAACTTAATGGATGCATCCAACCATCGACTATTTCTCTGGATTAGTACAAATCCTACATTTACCCTAATTTTGTCCAACTAAGGATTCTGTTGAAAGCAACAATGGCTTAATTTCTACCCAGACAGTGCATTAGGCTCAGTCAAGGGCAAGTTAGAAGATCTGTCAGATCAGAAAAAATTACAGGGAAGTCTTTAGTGTGCTGTCAGAATTGTGAGCATACTCTTTCAAATGAAGCCAACGAAATGGTCTAACTTTCGCTGTACAAACTTTTTAGGACGTTCATCCAGACAAAATACAGATGGGCACTGTATACCAATACTTCACAGGGGTTGGAGCAGGGTGGGAGAGGGGTGGGAGACCAACCAGGCAAAACTTGATTAATGAACATATCATCCATTATGATAGGGATGTTCTGAATCTAAAATCCAGCACAGAATGGGAATGTTCCAAACCTACATGTATATCCAGTACAAGAGTTGGAGTGTTCCATTCCAACTATGAATCCAGTCAAAAGGAAATGTTTTAAATCTAAATCGAGTTCAAGTGTGGGAATGTTCCAAATTGGAATCCAGAATATGAATGGGAATGTTCCAAATCTGAATCCAGCTAAAGAATAAAATGTTCTAAATCCATATTCAGTACAATGGGAATGTTCCAAATCCAAATACAGCATAGGAATGAAAATGTTAAGTATTGGAGTGAGTGAGTGAATAGGGTTTAACGTCGCTTTCAACATTTTTCAGCTATATCATGATGGGAAAGGGAGAGGAGGGAGAGAGGAGGGGGCACCTACCTGTGACAGAGCAGATCTCATGCTGCCATATAGTGCTGTCCCACTGAAATTACACCCAACTCATTCACATTATACTGACACCGGGCGAATCAGACCTTGTTCTATCCTCTCAATGCTGAGCGTGAGCGAGGAAGCAACAAGTTCCAGTTTTCAAGTCTTTGGTGTCAAGTATTGGAATCCAGTGCAAGAATAAGAAGGGCAGACATTGACCAACCAGACAAAACTCTTTATCGATTACGATAGGGATGTTATAAATCTAAAATACAGCAGGGGATGCTCTAAATCTAAAATGCAGTAGTATCTGAATGTTGCAAACCTATATCCAGTACAAGATTGGGAATGTTCCACATTGGAATCCAGTACAATATTGGGAATGTTCCACATTGGAATCCAGTACAAGATTGGAAATGTTCCACAATGAAATCCAGTACAAGTATGGAAATGTTCTGAATCAGAATACAAGAATGGCAATGTCTCAAATTAGAATCCAGTACAAGAACAGGAATGTTCTGAACCTAAATTTAGTACAAGATTGGAAATGTTCCAAATTTGAATCCAGTACGAAATCGGAGGTATATTTGAATACAGCACATTAGAATGGGCCATCAAATTGTAATTTAGAAAAGTTACCTTTATAGGCCATTTCATTACTCCAACCTTTTTTACTACTCTCTTAAGAGCACAGGACCTTGAGAATGGAACAAGTTGCTCCGTATCTAAAGACTAAAGACTCCACATTGCTGTTCAAATCAAAACTAAAATAATTTCTCATTGATACCTGATTTAATCTCCTGCTTCAAATATATTATAGTCTGTGTACTTCGCTTTTGTGTATATTACTGATTCCACCTACAACATACATGTATATTATCAAATTTTGTATATTGTCATCATAGAAAAAGCCCCCTGGGCTTTATACCCGCCGATAATATGTACTGCTTGACATATGTAACACTTATTCTTAGATCATTTTATGCTCGACCAACATCTCTATACATTTACTAATTGGTGAATAAATTAATCAAATCAAATGAAATGAAATGAAGGACAGGGACTGTAACCACGTCTGAAAATCACTGATAATATTGAATGAACTTGCTCATCTCATCAATTCCCCAAGATGTCAACCACTGGATTTATAGCCTGTAAAAAGTCATCATAATTCCATCCCATCTCCATCAACAAGGTGCAAGACCAGAAAATCTCTCCCAAGAGTATATATAAATCTGACTATAAGCTATATATCCACTAAACATGTTAAAGTGCTGCTTTGGCAGAAAGTTTTAATTGCAGAGCAGAAATCCAATTAAATTCTTGTCCGTGACAATCACAGCTTTCAAGATAGATTCATGCTGAAAACAGTAACACATTGAGAACAGCCAAAACAGAACAGGGCCAAGTTAATTACGAGAGCTAGTAATAATGACATAAACGTGAACACCATCGGACGCCACACAGTCCGGCATCCTACAGAATATAAATCAAAACAACTGTCTCCCAGGACGGATAGTGCTAAAAGGACAATTTAACCTTTCAATTCAGACACCACCAGCAGTGTTGAATTTCTGATCCCCAAAGGAATGGGCCAACTAAAGTCCTGTTTGTCATACATGATTAATCACGGAGAAGTGTGCATCAGATCTCGGTAAAAACATTATTAACTCAACTCTTGCTTTCCTCCAAATACTCAAGTGCCGAAATTGGATGATCTGGTGCCTAAATATAGACTGGTAAATGTTTGTGCTAGTGAATTTAAAACCAATATTGTATTGAACGTACAACTTAAATGGATGCTAGCTTTAGGAGTTCAAATTTCTGAGAGGCAGACAAAGAAAGATGGTAACAATGTCAAGGTGGTATTTGTCACTTTTGAGAATTGGGAGTGCACGTCCAATACTGTGCTCTCTCAAGAAATGAATGCATGTTAACATAAAATTACTCACGTCTGAGAATCCAAAACCCAGCCCTGATCATAATTACTCCCCATCAATCCCATTGCATGGTTATCACAAGGAAACATTTATACAGTAGTGTCCCAATCAAATGTTCAACACATTGTCATTCTCTCATCAAGAGATCAATATAGAATTGAAGGTCGGTCTGCCATTTAATGATCTGCTTATTAACATCATTTTCAGGAACCTGCTAAACGCTGCTCTTTTGCAACACAATGGGACAGTTTAAAGATGGGAGGCTGAAAAGAGGCGAAATATATTAATTAGTGGAGCGTGGGGAGGGTTGTTAATGTCCCACTCAAGGTTTAATAATTTCACTCATATGGTGACAGCCAGTGTTAATGGTCGAGGAGCCGGAGTACCCGGAGAGAACCAGCACCCGTTTACAAGTACCTGGCAAGATTTTACTCTTGAGCCCGAGCCGGTTCAGCAGTGTGAGGCTAGTGATCAGCAGCGAAGCGCCTTAGACCATCACTCAGTCACTGAGGGCCCTAGTGGAGGGTAGGACATCCGCCAATACTCATTACTGCTGAGTTTATAAGCTCACAGGGACAACCAGGGAGTAATCCAGACGGGTTTTGATACCCGTATCTGCGTCCAAACTCACGCACCCAAATACTGTCAAACAAAATTGAATGTCAGCTAAAATCTAAACCAAAACCATTTAAAATCCCTCTAATGGTCTTATTTTCATTATTCATCGAAGAAGTAACTGATTATTTGTACAACCGGTGGAAACACTAAATCTTCCAACTTGAATTGGGCTTCCTGACTAAATCCATGCGGGCCGCCATTTTAGCCTGTTTTAAGCCCACTGCGCATCGGTTTTGCACAGTGTGTTTATTTCCGGTTTTACGGTTTCCGGTTTCGCGGTAGTTGACTGCTGTCCCTCAAAAATGCCTGGATTAGTCCCTGACAATCCCAAAACTTGTGGAATCTACATGTATATGATGTATTATTTAATTAATGTCCGGCATAAGAGCTTAAATGGTCTACCAATAAAATCAATAGTACAAGGCACTTTAGTCTCTGTCTCTGATACCATTATTATCTGTACAAGAATATATCCAGTATGTTCTCATACATCTTTTGAAACAATTTCAATTAATTTCCATGTAATGGAACTCAATCTCAGGGGTGATGATATCAAACTGCTGTATCAACGAGAGCCATCAGAAGATGGTGTATCCCCCCGACCCCAGTATCAATGAATTGGGAAGCAGTATTTCTGTGAGCTTCTAATTGTGAAAAATACTGTATTTTAAATGGACTGGAAAAATTGAAATTTGGACTAAAAATGAGAAAACTCTGGATTTTCCACTTTTAAATTAGACTCGGTTATATGTAATACTTGAATGGGCCCTAATGAACAAGAAGCTAAGTCCAATATTAAATCTGCCACTTCAAAACAATGATTAGCCTAATATTAAAGGTAGCACTGTTCACTTAGTACTACTTGCACCAGGTACATGTTCACTAAGCGCCGTTCACTTATTAGAAGGTACAAATGGTGTCGACAGGTGATCCATGTCAGCCAAATAATTACGTTTGTGCAGTTGACGGAAACTGGTCCCCCGATGACCTATGGAATGAAAAGGTTGGTGGGAATTTTCCATAATATGGGGTCCAAGACACACAAGCAGCAAACAAAACCAACACTAATTCAATTTCAGCTGTATTGTAAACTTTGACGTCTTCTACGTACCGTTTCGTCAGTAATCTTTAATATGAAATAGGCAAAGCCTAGAAACGAACGAAGTATACTTCTTTTGTTCGCTTCTGACTTTGCCTTTTTCGTATCATTTTTTTTTTTCGCAAACGATATAGTCACTGTTATATTACGGAAGCTTAGAAGGGACATTGAAAATTATATACATATAGGCGCAGCCTAGTGCGAGTTCTTTTCATTTTCCTGGTCGTTTGTGGCTTGGTGATTTCTGATGAAATACTGGCAACCCAAAAGTTTGGAATTGCTGTGGTTGTGGATGATGCGTTGAATATTTGATCAATCGGGAAACGTATTGTTCTTTATCTGACATAGCAGACTGCCTATACCATATAGTATATGTTTCACACATTTCAAGGTCCGAAAATATGAATTATTTTCAGTATAATCAAATACAGTCGATCAGAATTGATACTCTGGATCGGATCTGGGATAAAGTATGTTGATCGAATATATAAACCACAAAATATTGGGATGCTTCTTCATTATAAATTAATTTGAGGAATGAAACTGATAGAATTATTTTAATTTTATCCTTGAATGAAAAATTAAGAATGCCAAACTGTTCGAAGAGAGATATTATTATATAATGGACAGAAATATTGCGATGTTTATAGTTACATATAATCAAATTATTGTAAACAAATGAAAAACAAGCTTGATAGCTTATGAAGCCAGGACATTCCACCTTGAGGACATTTACCCCTGTAGACATTTCCCTAGATATTTCCTCCTTCAAACATTTCCCTCTGTGGACATTCCCCACTCCCCCTCCCCCCCTTTTTTTTTTTTTGTATTATAACTACAAATGTGTAACACACTGAAATATTTTAAGATACTTTCAACAAGATTTGTATAATTTAGTAAAATATTGTAATAGATATCTTGGGTTTTGCCATGAATTACTTTCTCTTCAACAGGGCACTATTTTGACATGCATAATTCATCTCAGCATATCTGTGCTAATAAAGAATTCCATTGAATTGCGCAAGTGTATGTTACATTATTGATTGTTCGCCTCATGTAGGTGTTGTTTTTTTTCATTCATGTAGGTTCTAATTAGCAAATAAACATCTATTCTATTCTATCGTATGGATCAAAATATTTATTTATTTATGACTACGTAATAGTTGTTAACGTATAGGATGTATACTACCGGTACCGTAGCTATTGTTTTATCATGCCGAATTATAGAAAATAATGAATAATAATAGAGAAATGCCCCAAATTTGTTTTTGTCAATATTTCAATTTTGTTAAACATTTGTACGAACTCATAGTACAAAAATATATAGGAAGGGGGGGAAGGGGGGATGCATGTCTAAATATGAGGAATCTGACTTTCTAAAATTTCGTTTTATAAGTTGTTTGAGTTCTTGGTAAAATTTTGCTGTTTGACTTCAAAGCTATTCATGAATTGACCCCTCAGAAGTGTACGGATCTAAACACAATAAAATCTGCAATAAACTATAGCTTGATGAATGTGTTTGTTTTATTAACTTTACTTGCATCTTGGTTGTCCGTACCTATTAATTTAATGTCTAAATCTAGGCCATAATCTGAAGTGAACGGATGATATCTGACGGTTCAGACAATCGCAGTGTCACCGTTTACTTGGAAATGATTTCTTGCCTGTTATAATTAAAATCCCCTATTGATAATCAGCTTGTTGTGACCCCCTTCCCCCTTTTCTTTGCGAACTTTGGATGACCTAATTTATCACGCGGACGTCAGCGACAGAACTTGAATGGCTTGATTTTGCTACGGCGTAAGGTCACAATTCCGTGGCAAATGTTCATTTTTTAAATGAACAACCGATTATCTCTTTACGAAACATCAGATCTTCAAAGCCTAATAAATAAGCTTGTTATAGATGGACACGTTATACAGCTTTTTCTTGCCGTAGAACTAAATTTTATGAAATTTCTGCACTGATGTGAAGTGCCATTTTCGCGAAAAAGAGGTCTGACCGCATTCTCCTGTAACCATTTGCGTGCGCGAAGTGCAGTCTGCAGACGACACTCGGACGTTTTCGCTAAATATTCTATCAGTCGGAAGGGAATCGGAAGGGAATTCATCCTTCAATTTATTAGCATATTATCCTTTTTTTGTTTCAAATCTATAGCAAATATTTTTAGATTAAATTTCGATACTGTTCTAATTTTAGCTATTACCCACACTGCCTCAAATCCAATATGGCAGCCCCCGCAAAATACGCCCACGCAAACGATGAAATCTGAACATGATAGACTACGGTGATTGTCTGTCTTTACATGGATTTACACTGGTTTGTGATTAAGTTCTGTATCTGTATTTTGTCTCACGTAATGCATGTATGTTACCTATTTAACGAACTCCGTTCGTTATCAATACCAAATGAGTTTTCCATGTGCTGGTTCAGTCTCGTCTGCTGTGTGAGACACTGGTGTTATGAAAAATGTCAACTGGGTCCTGATCCGGAAATCCATGTAAACGCGGAAGTCAAGAATAATCCTATCCTTAGCCCTGCAAATTTTCCTTGAATTCAAGACATACAAAGACTTGTGTGAATCCAGAACAAAAGCCCCATGGACAAAAGCCCCAGATGACAATCCTTAGCCCTGCTACAGGTGACCCATGTCAGCCAAACAATCACGTTTGCGCAGGTGACGGAAACTGCATGGTCTCCCGATAACCTATGGAATCAAAACGGTGGTGGTAATTTTTAAAATTCCATATGGGGGTTCAAGACACACAAGCAGCAAACAAAACCAACATCAATTAAATTTCAGCTGTATTGTAAACTTTGATGTCTTCTACGTACCGTTTCGTCAACAATCTTTATTAATACCAAATGAGTTTTCCACGTGCTGGTTCAGTCTCGTCTGCTGTGTGTGAGATGCTGGTGTTATGCAAAATGTGAACTGGGTCCAGATCTGGAAATCCATGTAAATGAGGAAGTCCAGAATAATCTTATCCTTAGCCCTGCAATTTTTCCTTAAATCGAGACATACAAAGACTTGTGTGAATCGAGGACAAAAGCCCCAGAGGACAATCCTTAGATCTGCAAATTTCCCTCAAATTCAAGATATATAAAGATTTTTGTGAATCCGTGGATAAAAGCCCCACGGACAAGCATTAGTTCATGGACAAGAAACAATAAAGGGGAAATATTATTTGCCATCAACCTACTACTGCAAAGGGCAATAACTCAGAAAAGAAAACTCCTCCGTCAACAGGAACAGCACATGCGCATCTCCAGACTGTGCCGATAACATCCACCAAGTATCATGTGAACTGTATCAAAAGTGTAGGAGGAGTTGCGTTGACAAGATGATATCATTTAAACTACAGTATGTTGAACCGCAAAGGGCAATAACTCAGAAAAAAAAATCCTCCGTCGACAGGAAGAGCACATGCGTATCTCCAGACTGTGCCGATAACATCCACCAAGTATCGTGTGAACTGTATCAAAAGTGTAGGAGGAGTTGCGTTGACAAGATGATATCATTTAAACTACAGTATGTTGAACCGCAAAGGGCAATAACTCAGAAAAAAAAAATCCTCCGTTGACAGGAAGAGCACATGCGCATCTCCAGACTGTGCCGATAACATCCACCAAGTATCGTGTGAACCGTATCAAAAGTGTAGGAGGAGTTGCGTTGACAAGATGTTATCATTTGACGAACAGACAGACAGACAGACAGACAACCAGACAGACAGACAGACAGACAGACGGACGGACAGACTTCCGTGGCTATCGCTATATCCCCCGGGCATATATGCCGGGGGGATAAAAAGCAAAGTCCAACCCTGACCGTAATTACTCCCAATCTAGTAATACCAATCACTCTATTATACCATCCTAAAGAATAATCCAATGCTTTATTGCTCCAATCATACGATTTACTCACACACTACTCTTTGTTGTACTGAGAGAGCATTGCTCCTATAAAGATGTCTATAGAATTGAATATTGATCGCACTCTTTCCCCCACCAGCCACACTATTAACATCATTTAGTGGAACACATTAAACGCTTCTCTTTTGCCACACAATGAGACAGTTTAAGGATGGGATGGTGAAAGGCAAAGTAATATTTCCCCTCATGGAGTGTATAGGACATCAGCAAATAACAATCACCACTCCGACTCCAAACTAACCTCACTGGAAGAGCCCAAAAGCTTGTGAAATGTACATGGAAGCTTTATTCAATTACTCCGGTACATGTGCCACATATTAAGAGTGACTGCATGGGATATGCTTTAAATGTACTAAAATACAGTAGTATGTAAATTTCCACACCTATATCCAGTACAAGATTGGAAATGTTCCAAATGTGGCAATGTTACACACTGGAATCCAATACGGAGTATGGAAATGTTACACACTGGAATCCAGTACGGAGTATGGAAATGTTCTAAATCAGAATACAAGACTGGCAATGTGTCAAATTAGAATCCAGTACGGAGTATGGAAATGTTCTAAATCAGAATACAAGACTAGCAATGTGTCAAATTAGAATCCAGTACGGAGTATGGAAATGTTCTAAATCAGAATACAAGACTGGCAATGTGTCAAATTAGAATCCAGTACAAGAACAGGATCGATGATCCAAAATTTGAATCCAGCACAAGAATGGGAATGTTCCAAAACAGATCCCGGTACAAGATCAGAGGTATATTTGAATCCAGCACAAGAATGGGAATGTTCCAAAACAGAATCCGGTACAAGATCAGAGGTATATTTGAATACAGCACAAGAATGGGCCATCAAATTGTAACTGAGATATATGGGCTGATATATTATAGAGTTGGTGTACGTTAACAGCTCCAATGATCCAATTGACCAAACAATTTAGGAGGAATGAGTCCAAAGTGATCATATGTTACAAAGGACAGACAAGCTGGGGAATGTAGCAACCTGCTTGTCTCATCAATACCCCAGGATCTGAACCATTCGACTTATAGCTTGTAAAAAGTCATCATAATTCCATCCCATCTCCATCAACAAGGTGCGAGACGCGAGAATCTCTCCCAAGAGTATATACATGTATAAATCAGGCTATAAGCTATAAACTATATCCACTAAACTTGTAAAAGTGCTGCTTTGGCAGAAAGTTTTAATTGCAAAGCAGAAATCCAATTAAATTCTTGTCCGTGACAATCACAGTAAATTTCAAGCTACACACTGAAAACAGTAACACATGGAGAACAGCCAAGACAGAACTACGAGAGCATAGTAATAATGACATAAACAGGAAGACCATCTGATGCCACGCAGTCCGGCATGCTACAGAATATAAATCAAAACAACTGTCTCTGAGGACTGATAGCGCTAAAAGGGCAATTTAATCTTTCAATTCAGCCACCACCAGCAGTATAGACTTTTCTGATCCCCAAAGGTATGGGCCAACTCAAGTCCTGTTAGTCATACATGATTAATCACGGAGAAGTGTGCATCAGATTTCAATAACAACCTTATTAAATCCTCAATTCACTTGTTCCTCCAAATGCTGAAGTGCCAGAATTGGATGATCTGCTGCCTAAATATAGACTGGTAAATGTTTGTGCTAGTGAATTTAAAACCAATATTGTATTGAACAACTTAAATGGATGCTAGCTTTAGGAGTTCAAATTTCTGAGAGGCAGACGAAGAAAGATGGTAACAATGTCAAGGTGGTGTTTGTCACTTTTGAGAATTGGGAGTACACGTCCAATACTGTGATCTCTCAAGAAATGGATGCATGTGAACATGAAATTACTCATGTCTGAGAATCCAAAACCCAGCCCTGATCATAATTACTCCCCATCAATCCCATTGCGTGCATTGTTCCAATCAAATGTTCAACACAATTTCATCGTCTTCAAGTCATGAGCATTGATCGCTTACATCAAGAGATCAATAGAATTGAAGGTAGGTCTGCCAACTAATGATCTGCTGAATTAACATCATTTACAGGAACCTGCTAAATGCTGCTCTTTTGTTGCACAATGAGGTAGTTTAAAGATGAGAGGCTGAAAAGAGGTGAAATATATTAATTAGTGGTGCATGGGGGGTTTGTGTGTGTTAATGTCCCACTCAAGGTTATTTCACTCATATGGTGACGGCCAGTTTTAATGGTTGAGGATTAGCCGGAGTACCTGGAAAGAACCACCACCCGTTTGCAAGTGAGCCGGTTCAGCAGTGCGAGGCTAGTGATCACCAGCGAAGCACCTTAGACCACTCAGCCACTGAGGGCCGTAGTTGAGGGTACCACATCAGCCAGTACCAATTACTGCTGACTTTATGAGCTCACAAGGGTAACCCAAAAACTTGTGGAATTACATCAATGTGAAGTATTATTTAATTATGTTGGAAATGTCCGACATCAGAACTTAAATGGTCTACCAATAAAATCAATATTATAAGGCAATTTAGTCTCTGTCTCTGATACCATTATTATTGTAAAAGAATATATCATGGAGAAACTTCAAGCTGCACAGCTACAGGGCACTGACCACATATCATGCAAATTTCTAAAACGAACCACTGGATTGGCGAAATAATAAATTTATTGCCATAAAAATTTATTATAAAACTATACTAAAACAATTGTATTCATAAGGCAGCCAATTGCAATTCTGGGCGCGCAGCCCTGCCAAGCATAATAAATTATTAAGCAGTACAATACATATACTTTGTCCAACAGAACTGTGCACGTACATGTGTATGCAAATATGATTAAACATGTAGTTCATTATACGACATGCGCGCATGCAAATTCGCTTACATAACAGCAATTACTACAACTAGAGGTTCCGCTTTGACCCTTGAGTTGCCGCTCCGGCATGAAGCCTATGCTGGTTGTTTTTTTAACAAAAACATACGTCTCCCCCATCCTCCCACCCTGCCTTGAATGGGCACATTATTTAAGGGAAAGTGCTATAAAATGAATGCAATAAGTATCTTAAACAAAGCTGCGTATCTAAAAATATTAATTATTAAAGAAGCGATACAAGTAGATGAACGGATGGACAGACACCGGACACGGATGCATGCATGCACACATACACCAAAACCTGATCAAATGCGGGGGCTATGCCATTGAAGCTTCCATCCAAGTTTGGTGAAATTCCGTCCAGTAGTTCTCCAGATATCTTGCAGACAAGCCCTGTATATACATGTACAAGTAGATGAACGGACGGACGGACACTGGACATGGATGAATGCACGCACACACACCAAAACCTAATCAAGTGAGGGGGCTATCCCACTGAAGCTTCCATCCAAGTGGGGTGAAATTCCGTCCAGTAGTTCTCAAGATATCTTGCAGACAAGGCCTGTATATACATGTACAAGTAGATGGACGGACGGACGGACACCGGACATGGATGAATGCACGCACATACACCAAAACCTAATCAAATGAGGGGCTATCCCAGTGAAGCTTCTATCCAAGTTTGGTGAAATTCCATCCAGTAGTTCTCTAGATATCTTGCAGACAAGCCCTGTATATACATGTACAAGTAGATGGACTGACGGACGGACACCGAACACGGATGAACGCATGCACACACACCAAAACCTAATCAAATGAGGGGGCTATCCCAATGAAGCTTTCATCCAAGTTTGGTGAAATTCTGTCCCGTAGTTCTCCAGATATCTTGCAGACAAGCCCTGTATATACATGTACAAGTAGATGGACGGACGGACGGACACCGGACATGGATGAATGCAGACACACAAACCAAAACCTAATCAAATGAGGGGGCTATCCCACTGAAGCTTCCATCCAAGTGGGGTGAAATTCTGTCCACTAGTTCTCAAGATATCTTGCAGACAAGGCCTGTATATACATGTACAAGTAGATGGACGGACGGACAGACACCGGACACGGATGAATGCACGCACATACACCAAAACCTAATCAAATGAGGGGGCTATCCCACTGAAGCTTCCATCCAAGTGGGGTGAAATTCTGTCCAGTAGTTCTCAAGATATCTTGCAAACAAGGCCTGTATATACATGTACAAGTAGATGGACGGACGGACAGACACCGGACACGGATGAATGCACGCACATACACCAAAACCTAATCAAATGAGGGGGCTATCCCAATGAAGCTTCCATCCAGTAGTTCTCCAGATATCTTGCAGACAAGCCCTGTATATACATGTGCAAGTAGATGGACGGACGGACGGACACCGGACACGGATGAATGCACGCACATACACCAAAACCTAATCAAATGAGGGGGCTATCCCAATGAAGCTTCCATACAAGTTTGGTGAAATTCCATCCAGTAGTTCTCCAGATATCTTGCAGACAAGCCCTGTATATACATGTACAAGTAGATGGACGGACGGACGGACGGACACGGACACGGATGAATGCACGCACATACACCAAAACCTAATCAAATGAGGGGGCTATCCCAATGAAGCTTCCATCCAAGTTTGGTGAAAATCCATCCAGTAGTTCTCAAGATATCTTGCAGACAAGGCAAGGGGACGGACAGACATCCATCCAGACAGACAGACATCCATCCATCCAGACAGACAGACAGACAGACAGCACAAACACTAGATGTCTCCCCCCAACATAGTTGGGGGAGACATAATTAAGCTGATACATTGCCTGCAAGAAATGGCAGTATATTACTTGGCCATAGAGGTTGGGCAACTGGCATACATGTAAAAGATATTTTACAACCCCTGACACAAATTCCTCTAAAAAAATGGTCCTTGGTGGGTGGGAAATTCAGCATTAAAAGAAATAAAAACGGCGAAGCAGAGGCAGCGACTGAGGCCAATTTGAAACCTCCGCTGAATTTGAAGGGAGCCAAGTGCAAGGTCGGCATGTGTGTTACAATCAACCAATCCCGTACCTCGATTAAAAAGGCACTCACAAGAAAGTGTCAGGGGGTGTGTCGCAATCAACCAATCCAATGCCTCGTTTTAAAAGGACTTACAAAAAAGTCCGATCTAAAACGAACCACTGGATTGGCGAAATAATAAATTTATTGCCATAAAAATTTATTATAAAACTATACTAAAACAATTGTATTCATAAGGCAGTCAATTGCAATTCTGGGCGCGCAGCCCTGCCAAGCATAATAAATTATTAAGCAGTACAATACATATACTTTGTCCAACTGTGCACGTACATGTGTATGCAAATATGATTAAACATGTAGTTCATTATACGACATGCGCGCATGCAAATTCGATTACATAACAGCAATTACTACAATTAAGCTGATACATTGCCTGCAAGAATTGGCGGCATATTACTTGGCCATAGAGGTTGGGCAACTGGCATACATGTAAAAGATATTTAACAACCCCATTCCACAGTAGGGGTAGGTATCATAAGGACTGTTGTATAAGACCGAGACTAACCAGAGGTTCTGGCTGAATATACATGAAGACACAATCACTTTTCCAATCTCCGAGTTGTTTAATCACAGGGAGAGGAATACCCAAACATGCTAACCACGTCACCCCACCTCGACGCAGGCTATTGCGTGTTAAACCTGCCTGAGAGACCAATCTCCAAGGTACTTTGCTTAAGGCGCTTACGAAATTGAGATTGCGTCAGAGAGCTACAGTGTCCGTGCTGTGAGATAGTAAAAACCGGCATTCGCCTATCTATCGGCCCAGCCATGGAGATAAATTTTGATAGGTTCCTAGTGGGACATACATCGGATAAGGCACCAGATAAAGAAGGAAGAACATGATGAATACGCTGTGCAAATTGAATAGTTTTGGAAGACTTGACCTTTATAATAATGCCTAATGCATGAAAATCCAGATCCTCACGCCATATACAATGGAGAGGCGTGGACATTACAGACCCAGGGCCACAAAGGTTACTGACCCGCAATAAACCAAAGAAACCCGTCGTCACAGCAGCCGCAAATCTCAGATCTACAATATCATCAAGTTTTAACGTGTTCTTTATAGCAAATAGGTGCTCAATGGAGAAAGGGGCTTTCTGTAACGACGTGTTTCCTTTTAACCGTCTAACACCTTTTAACAGACGCTGCAAAAGCCAGTTATTCTCTAAAGGGTTAGACAACTTATGATCCAGATGAAAAATGCGTAATCGGTTTAAATATTGCTGGACTGTTTTAAAAGATTTATTTAGAGCTAAGTAAGCCGTATAACGTACAATATTCTCCTGTGTAACAGGGAGTGGGGGCACCTGAATTGAATCGCAAAAATTTAAGTAACACTTCAATTGACTATCATGGACCTTCTGGGTGGCTGGTGCATAAGCTGCTACGCTAAACATATTTACTGCACTATCCAGCTGTTGTAAGTGCGTAGCCACTGACAGATCTGGGGAAGAAGGAAATAATAAGCTTCAAATAAACTAGCGACTCTGGAGCACCCAACATATGGATCCCAGAAACAAAGCGCTGCATTTGTCCAGGTTCATGGAATCGTGAAATCAAGTCGGTAATAACATTGTATGTACCTGGTAAGAAAATTGCCTCCAGGGCAAAGTTGAAATGCAGCGCCAAGTTGCTGAGTTCATCCAATATATACAATGCAGATATACATGGAGTTGAGCCTTTATTAATTATAGCTGCAGTGGCGGCATTATCCGTATAGATTTGTATTCTATGTCCCGCCCAAATCGGGGCCCACCTTCTAGCAGCTACAAGAGTAACGGCCAACTCTTTGATATTGATTATGTTCCCCCTCCCAATCCCGGCCATCAAGATGCCATGTGCAGTAAGTCCAATCGGACAAGCAGAATGCTCCGCCCCCCATATTACATGCATCAGTGAAGACCGGGATAGCTGGCCGAACATCCCATATCAACCTACGATTGGTGGTGTTACTGAGATGGTACAGCCACCAATCGAAGTCCAAACGTATACAAGATACAAGTGCTTTGTGATTAGGCATTTTCAGGGTGGAAATCAAATTATATAATCGTCTGACATGCGAGCGACCCCATGTAATAACATTAGTAGCCCAGTTCAACTTCCCTGCTAATCTCTCGAGCTGTTTTTTAGACAATCTGCGTTTAATCATACTTTGTTCAACACAAACTATCAGTTCTTCGAGCTTTTTCTCTTCCAAAGATAATGTTCCTAATCGAGTGTCAATTTCAATACCCAGGAAGACTAGTTTCTGGCACGGGTCAACTACTAGCTTTCTTCCAATTAATAGCAAAGCCCAGCGATCTAAGTAACGAGATCAATATGTTATAGTCCTCTAAACACTCTTCCCACGTAGGTGCTGCAATAAGGTAATCATCTAAATAACAAACGATTCCTGAGTAACCCCGTCTCGCCATCATACGTCTTACCGCCTGAGTAATCCTATTGAATATAGCAGGACTTTTTCTGGATCCGAAAGGTAACTTATTGTCAAACAGGAAAGATGTTTTGCTGTCACTCATAAATTGCCATTGTAGGCCGGTATATCTATAATTTGACTCACAAATATTGACACTACGATAAGCAGATTTCAAATCAATTTTGGCCAAAAACCAGCCTGGTTGAATGATATCTAAAACATCCTGGACACTTTGATAATCACACGGGTCTTTACTTGCATAGTCATTCACACTGACACCACTTGGTCGGCTGCAGTCATGTATTAGCTGCACAGAATCCTCACCCTTTGGAACAACATTTAGTGCACTAACTATAGCTGGAGGGTGATCAACTATAGTATAATTACCCTCGAGAACTTCTGCCTCAATTTGGTTTTCCACAACCTGTTGCTGACAATAAACAGATTGAGAGTTTTTTACCGAAATTGAAGTAGGAATCAAATCACAGTTATCGATGATCGAAAATCCATGCTGAATGCCGGCTAGGATGAACTCTTCATCCACGTCACCTACTAATTCTCTCTCCCACACATGTAGCTTATCTCTCAGAGGTGTCGAAATGGGACGACCTAATAGTTTTTTACATTCTGATTGGGGACTGGAACCTTCCCGGTATCGACAACGTGATTACTTTGCCCATGACCGCGCGAAAAACAGGTCAGACAAATATGGGGGTAATTGCAAATTTTCAAAGTACAGCCGCCCCGCCCATTATATTTCTCACAGATCGGACGGCCGGTTTGTGGATCAAACTTGGAGCGTGCACTCCCACTCCTACTTATCGATGTCTTGGCTGGTTGGTTTCGTTCAAATGACCTTGGCCGCAACCAGGCCTGCATCAGAAAAGGTTGATCCATATTCCATGGGCACTGGTCCCGTGCCTGCTGGCGTCGAAATTGGATGTCAAAATTGAGGATTGCCAATCAAATGCCTGCGAGAAAGTTGTTATTTTGGTCAGGTAATCCAAATATTGAAGAATGATCTCCGTAGTACACTGATCCTTTTCAATCAGTTCCCGCAGAATCTTGATAGCTCCTTCAAAGTACTGAGATTGATTTACTTTATGATAAGGAATTTTTGTGTCTTTCACTCTAAATTCTAATGGGCCCAAATCCACTGTACGGTACCGGGTTCAGTTTCTTTATTATGACTAAACATAGGGGCTGTTGACACATAATCACGAACCTCTCGTAACACAGTGTTCACTTTAGGTGGAGCGTTTGATAGTCGAGAAAGAAGTTCAAATTAACATACCTAGTGCATTTGCACTGGCGCCTTGGTCAGTGTTCTGTACGATATTCCCCGACGGTTGTCGCTGTCCCGGGATATTTTGTCTGCACATATTATTCAGACATGCAAGCATCTCTTCTGGAGTTGGAGTTGGAGTTTGTTCAAGCAGAGCCGACGAGTAAGTAGTCCCTCGATTTTCAGTTTGCACGTGCCGTGCCGGTAGGCCGCCATTTTGGTCACCATTTTGTACGCCTGCAGTGAGAGAGGCCCTCAAATCTTTCACTGCATCCTCCAAGAGAAGCCTCTGTCCCAGTGGTAGGTTCTCAAATTCTTCAGTGATAATTCTCGCATTTAGTTTGCTGATACTTTTAGCCGACTCCAGGCCTTTATCTAAAAGTGCCGAGACCGTTAAAATGGAAAGTTCGTTTTGAGCACACCATGCAACCCTTCACGTCGAACCCGGCCTCGTTGTCAGCCATATTTTCCGCTTCGCCTGAACTACATGTTGTAGTACCGTTTCTCGTATCGGGCATATTGCTGGCAGGCCGCGCTAACAAAGAATAAAACTAAACATAAAAATTCAGCATTAAAAGAAATAAAAACGGTGAAGCAGAGGCAGCGACTGAGGCCGATTTGAAACCTCCGCTGAATTTAAAGGGAGCCAAGTGCAAGGTCGGGGTGTGTGTTACAATCAACCAATCCCGTACCTCGATTAAAAAGGCACTCACAAGAAAGTGTCATTGGGTGTGTCGCAATCAACCAATCCAATGCCTCGTTTTAAAAGGACTTACAAAAAAGTCCGATCATAATTGTCCATGCAATATTAACCAAGATCCAGCCCGGACAAGTCCCAATTCACAAAGTTTCAGAAACCAAGGGCCATAACTCTTGAAAATATAACCGAAACTCGGGAAAAATCCTTGCGCGGGCAAGGAATTCGGACGGACGGACGGTATGACGGACGGAGGGACAGACGGACAAAGCAATCACTATATGCCCCCCTCTAGGTAGAGGGGGAGGGGGCATAATAAATGCCATTGATTATGATTTATATAAAAAACATCATCATGTCTTGGTAGCTGATCATTGAAAACTGTTGACCGCTTCTCTATTGTAGGAAATTATAGCAGCTTTTATTATTTTATCTCATACACATTAGAAATTGGTGCTGTCATATGTTAGGTCTTTCGATTAGGGATGCGAAATTCTTTTATGGACGACGACGGCTGAATATTGAATGTCAGATCTGACGTCTGCTTTGTTATTATATTCTCACTTTGTCCTGAGTATCAGGAGTGATGATACCAAACTGCCATATCGAAAAGTCCAGCCCTGATCGTATTACTCCCAATCCAATAATACCAATCACCCATTGTACCATCCTATAAAGAATAATCAATGATCTATTGCTCCAATCATGCGATGTACTCACACAAAACACTTTGTTGAACTGAAAGCATTGCTCCTATAAAGATGTCTAAAGAATTGAATCTCCATCGGGCTCTGTCCTCCACCAGCCACACAATTAACATCATTTACTGGAACACATTAAACGCTGCTCTTTTGCCACACAATGAGACAGTTTAAGGATGGGATGGTGAAAGGCAAAGTAATGTTTTCCCTGAGTGGAGTGTATAGGACATCAGCGAATAGCAATTACCGCTCTGACTCCAAACTAACCTCACTGGGAGAGGGCAAAAACTTGTGAAATGTACATGGAAGCTTGATTCAATTACGATACTCCGGTACATGTGCCACATATTAAGAGTGACTGCAGCTTAAAAGGTCTGCCGATCAATAAAAGCTGGATACCAATGTTAACAGTACATGTACATTCTTCCAAGTCTGTAAAATTGATTACTGCAGAGATCAAATTTAACGATGAAATCATTGCCAGTTAAAAACCCCTTCAGTGATTAAGGTGTGTCAAACATAATTATTCATATGATACCCATTGAGGAACTTAATGGAGGCATCCAACCATCGACTTTTTCTATGGATTAGTACAAATCCTACATTTACCCTAATTTTGTCCAACTAAGGATTCTGTTGAAAGCAACAATGGCTTAATTTCTACCCAGACAGTGCATTAGGCTCAGTCAAGGGCTGGATAGAAGATCAGTCAATGACCAGAAAAAATACAGAGAAGTCTTCAGTGTGCTGTCAGAATTGTGAGCATACTCTTTCCAATGAAGCCAACGAAATGGGCTAACTTTAATTAGCTGAACAAACTTTCTAGGACGTTCATCCAGACAAAATACAGATGGGCACTGTATACCAAGAATTCACAGGGGTAGGGGCAGGGGAGAGGATGTAAGACCAACCAGGCAAAACTTGATAAAGCAACATATCATCCATTATGATAGGGATGTTCTGAATCTAAAATCCAGCACAGAATGGTAATGTTCCAAACCTACATGTATATCCAGTACAAAAGTTGAAGTGTTCCATCTGCAGGAATGTTTCAGATCTAAGAGTTCAAGAGTGGGGTTTATTGTTCCAAATTGGAATCCAGAATAAGAATGGAAATGTTTGAAATCTGAATCCAGTACAGGAATGGGTATGTTCCAAATCTGAATCCAGTACAAGAATGGGTATGTTCCAAATCTGAATCCAGTACAAGAATGGGTATGTTCCAAATCTGAATCCAGTACAAGAATGGGTATGTTCCAAATCTGAATCCAGTTAAAGAATTGGAATCCCGTACCAAACAGTCTCATATAATCTGACGTGTTTCTAGTATGATTCTCATGAGATTCTGGTGAGAAACTCTCCTCAACTAGTAAGACACATATGAGACGGGGCAAGGTTTTACTTTTCTCACTTCTCTTGTGAGGAAATGAAATCATACGAGGAACCATGTGAGAAAATATATCTTGTGAGGTTTTCTATTCTGACCAGAACAAATATATGGAAAAACAACTGAGTCCCTTTTTCTCACGAGAGATCATATGAGTTTCAAGACTTTGACAAAATCTGAAGAGAAAATGTTCAATATGAACAGAGTCCAAATATTCACAAGAGATCTCTTATGAGATTATAGTCTTGGTATCCCTTTACTGACTGGAATGCTTTGTGTAAGTTTTAGAGGGAAATTTGAACCTTTAGAGGGAACTACTGTCACACGTACAACGTTGGTGTGTCCTCACTCAGGAACTTACAAGTTTGAGATGGTTTACTGGTGAAATACATATGCTATAGTATTGAAAAAAGGAACAGTTATTGAGGTAGGTTTATTGGGATCATAGGGATATTTCAGAAACTATGTTTACTGGCTATTATCCTGCAAGTTTGAAAAGATCACACTGGACAACAACATGTTCTGTGAAATTTTGTGAAGAATGAATCATCTTATAAACAGGTTTTACTCTTTGTTCCTGTATGTATTTAAAGATTTTAAACTTATAACAAATTGAGGCTTATGTGTACCAAGCTTACATGTCCTGTACCATGCTTCACTAATTGTAGACAAAATTGAAGCATTGAAATTGATGGTCCAATGGTTTAACCATCTTTTGTTGAAAAGACAAAATGGAAATGTTTCAAATCTAAATCGAGTTCAAGAGTGGGAATTCATGTTCCCAATTGGAATCGAGAGTAAGAATGGGCATGTTCCCAATCTGAATCCAGTTAAAGAATAAAATGTTCTTAATCCATATTCAGTACAATGGGAATGTTCCAAATCAGAATACAGCATAGGAATGGAAATGTTAAGTATTGGAGTGAGTGAGTGAATAGAGTTTAACATCGCTTTCAACATTTTTTCAGCTATATCATGATGGAGAACGGGGAGGGAGAGAGGAGGGGCACCTATTTGTGACAGAGCACTGAGCAGATCTCATGCTGCCATTTTATAGTGCTGTCCCACTGAAATGACACCCCACTCAGTCACATTATACTGACAACGGGCGAATCAGTCCTTGTTCTATCTGAACAATGCTGAGCGTAAGGGAGGAAGCAACAAGTTCCAGTTTTCAAGTCTGGTGTTAAGTATTGGAATCTAGTGCAGGAATGGGAAGGACAAACATTGACCAACCAGACAAAACTCTTTATCGATTATGATAGGGATGTCATAAATCTACAGTACAGCAGGGGATGCTCTAAATCTAAAATGCAGTAGTATCTGAATGTTGCAAACCTATATCCAGTACAAGATTGGGAATGTTCCAAACGTGGATCCTGTACAAGACTGGGAATGTTCCACATTGGAATCCAGTACAAGGTTGGGAATGTTCCACATTGGAATCCAGTACAAGGTTGGAAATGTTCCACATTGGAATCCAGTACAAGGTTGGGAATGTTCCACATTGGAATCCAGTACAAGACTGGGAATGTTCCACATTGGAATCCAGTACAAGGTTGGGAATGTTCCACATTGGAATCCAGTACAAGTATGGAAATGTTCTAAATCAGAATACAAGAATGACAATTACAAGCGTCTAGTCCGTCATTCATAATCCAGCCGTCGTCCATTAGAGAATATCCGCGTCCATAATCCAAAGAATCCAAGTCTCAAATTAGAACCCAGTACAAGAATAGTAATGTTCTGAACCTAAATTCAGTACAAGATTGGAAATGTTCCAAATTCGAATCCAGTACGAAATCGGAGGTGTATTTGAATACAGCTAGCACATAAGAATGGGCCATCAAATTGTAATTGAGAAAAGTTACCTTCATAGGAAATTCCATTATTCTAACCTTTCTTACTACACTCTTAAAAGCACAGGACCTCGAGAATGGAAAAAGTTTCTCCGTATCTAAAGACTAAAGACTCCACATTGCTTTTCAAATCAAAACTAAAATAATGTCTCATTGATACCTGATTGAATCTCATGCTTCAAATATATTATAGTCTGTGTACTTCACTTTTGTATATATTACGGATTCCACCTACAACAAATATTATCAAATTTTGTATATTCTCATCCACTAGGGATAGAAAAAGCTCCCTGGGCTTTATTCCCGCCGATAATATGTACTGGAACTTGACATATGTAACACTTGTTCTTAGATCATTTTATGCTCGACCAACATCTCTATACATTTACTAATTGGTGAATAAATCAAATCAAATGAAATGAAATGAAGGACAGGGACTGTATTAGGTCTGAAAATCACTGATAATATTGAATGAACTTTCTCGGACTTTCTGAACCACTGGATTTATAGCCTGAAAAAGTCATCATAATTCCATCCCATCTCCATCAACAAGGTGCGAGACCTGAGAATCTCTCCCAAGAGTATATATAAATCAGACTATAAGCTATAAACTATATCCACTAAACATGTTAAAGTGCTGCTTTGGCAGAAAGTTTTAATTGCAAAGC
Organism: Hanleya hanleyi; assembly: GCA_036873755.1. Lineage (NCBI taxonomy): Eukaryota > Metazoa > Mollusca > Polyplacophora > Lepidopleurida > Hanleyidae > Hanleya > Hanleya hanleyi. The sequence continues at coordinate 70,436 of JAVTVY010026991.1, forward strand.
AGAAATCCAATTAAATTCTTGTCCGTGACAATCACAGCTTTCAAGATAGATTCATGCTGAAAACAGTAACACATTGAGAACAGCCAAAACAGAACAGGGCCAAGTTAATTACGAGAGCTAGTAATATATAATGACATAAACGTGAACACCATCCGACGCCACTCAGCCCGGCATTCTACAGAATATAGATCAAAACAACCGTTTTCCAGGACTGATAGCACTAAAAGAACAATTTAAACTTTCAATTCAGACACCACCAGCAGTGTTGAAATTTCTGATCCCCAAAGAAATGGGCCAACTAAAGTCCTGTTAGTCATACATGATTAATCACGGAGAAGTGTGCATCAGATCTCAGTAACAACATTATTAACTCCTCAACTCTTGCTTTCCTCCAAATACTCGAGTGCCGAAATTGGATGATCTGGTGCCTAAATATAGACTGGTAAATGTTTGTGCTGGTGAATTTAAAACCAATATTGTATTGAACAACTTAAATGGATGCTAGCTTTAGGAGTTCAAATTTCTGAGAGGCAGACAAAGAAAGATGGTAACAATGTCAAGGTGGTATTTGTCACTTTTGAGAATTGGGAGTGCACGTCCAATACTGTGCTCTCTCAAGAAATGAATGCATGTTAACATAAAATTACTCATGTCTGATGGTTGTTAATGTCCCACTCAAGGTTATTTCACTCATATGGTGACAGCCAGTGTTAATGGTTGAGGAAGCCGGAGTATCCGGAGAGAACCAACACCTGTTTGCAAGTACCTGGCAAAATTTTACTCTTGCTCCAGCGGGGCTTGAGCCCTACCCGGTTCAGCAGTGTGAGGCTAGTGATCACCAGCGAAGCGCCTTAGACCATCATTCAGCCATTGAGGGCCCTAGTGGAGGGTAGGACATCCGCCAATACTCATTACTGCTGAGTTTATAAGCTCACAAGGACAACCAGAGAGTAATCCAGAGTGGTTTTGATACCGGTATCCAGGGGTTGAAATGTTTTGAAAAACTTACTTGCCACATGTGGCAGGTGAAAATTAATTTTACTTGCCCTCACTCAAATTTCACTTGTACACAAAATAAATCGATGGCGGAAAACCGTATTTATTCTTTCTTCTGAACTAAATGGATGCTATACAATTCAAGATGGAGGTGTCATGTGGACCCAGTGGCAGATAGATGGCTGTGTTTTTCCTAAGAAATGAAGCTGTAGGGTCACTGACAAAAGTTATAGGACCCAACAGAAATGGTGTTGGGGGGGGGGATCCAAAGGGGGTGGACCCTCCCCTTGGTGAAGCATATTTTCCAAAATGACCCCTCAAATGATGCAATCTGGGAGCCTTTGAGGATGGAACTGGCACCAGATGAACAATTTCGCTGATGAATGATGTCTTGTCCTACTGACATAGCTAAACCTGCATGGCAGGGTAAAGCCTAAGGGGGCATCCAAAACGTACAAAATTAGAAACGCCCAGGGAGGGGGATTTTGCCCAATTAATTTCCAAGGTATCGAATTCTGCCAAATATTATTGATCATATCATCTTGCTATATATTAATGTGAAAAACAGTTTTTTGTCCAAACTGGATATTTTGAAATTAATGACAATAAGGACATCTTTGTGTCATGCCGATGGCCCTGACATTCTATTGAAAAGTATTTTTTTGAATTTTTGTTGTCAAAAAGTGAGATCTTGGGTACCAGAAGTTGACAAAGTTCACAAACTTGTTTAAATTATTATTTTTATCCAAATATTGCTTGGTGTTGCATGATAATGCATCAAACAGCCTGAATTATAATATATGTGAAGTTTCAGCTCGCTATCATTTGTCAATTTGGAGATATTCAAACTTTCCCTATCAGATAATTAACAACATGACAACTGGTCCACTTTTTTGTGTGAACGATTTTGCTATCCAAATTTTATGGATATTGAAACACGTTACGACAACTGAATGAGAATGACACAAAGGTCACGCATATAAGAAAGACCCACGTGGTCTTGGAAAATAATTGGACCGTGAAATCAATGCCTGTACGGACGTCATGTCACCGATGAACTTTGACAGCGTTGTTGTTGTAAATTGTACGGTACAGAGTTCTCATATGCTATCTCACAGACAGAAATATTACAGAAACTGGTAAAGATCTCTGTTATATAATTTAATGACAATCACTGATCATAAGAAGCACAGATGACTTTAATACCACCTCTCCTGCAGAAGTAAGCTTACTTCAGAATTAGTCCCTCGCCAGCCCGTCAAGCTGATTGCGGACATTTTGTTATAGGTGTGTTCTCCAGAAACGCCACTCGTGATTGGCTAAAATATCAGCATTTCTATATGTGCAATTGAGTATGTCAACCAATCAACGTGAGGCTCTCATATCCAATTCATACAAGCAGAAACAGAAAGCACATTGTCAAAGCTGCTTGTTCGTGTGCGTTCAACAGTTTCAAAGCGTGATCCCATTTTGGCTGAGAATTCTATTAGTTTATCGCATATTTTCATGGAATGTTTATGAAGAAAAAGACATATACACCATTAGAATTCTGTCAGTGGCTGTTAGTTTGACATCTATTTTTTTTCTTGTGAGTTTACTTGCCGCATGCGGCAGGTAGTTTTTATTTTGACTTGTCACATGGCAAAATCACTTGCCGGTGGCAGGTAGGCAGGCGATATTTCGATCCCTGGGTATCTGCGCCCAAACTCAGGCACCCAAATACTGTCAAACAAAATTGAATGTCAGCTGAAATCAAACCAAAACCACTTAAAATCACTCTAATGGTCTTATTTTCATTGTTCATCGAAGAATTAACTGATTATTTGTACAACCGGTGGAAACACTAAATCTTCCAACTTGCATTGTGCTTCCCGACTAAATCCATGCGGGCCACCATTTTAGCCTGTTTTAAGCCCACTGCGCATCGGTTTTGCACAGCGTGTTTATTTCCGGTTTTGCGGATTCCGGTTTCGCGGTAGTTGACTGCTGTCCCTCAAAAATGCCTGGATTAGTCCCTGACAATCCCAAAACTTGTGGAATCTACATGTATATGATGTATTATTTAATTAATGTCCGGCATAATAGCTTAAATGGTCTACCAATAAAATCAATAGTAAAAGGCACTTTAGTCTCTGTCTCTGATACCATTATTATCTGTACAAGAATATATCCAGTATGTTCTCATACATCTTTTGAGACAATTTCAATTAATTTTCATGTAATGGAACTCAATCTCAGGGGTGATGATATCAAACTGCTGTATCGAAAAGCAAAGTCCAGCCCCGATCGTCATTACTCTCAATCCCATAATACCAATCATCCCATTGTACCATCCTAAAGAATAATCCAATGCTTTATTGCTTCAATCATACGATATACTCACACACTACACTTTGTTGTACTGAGAGAGCATTGCTTCTATACAGATGTCTATAGAATTGAATCTCGATCACGCTCTTTCCCCCACCAGCCACACAATTAACATCATTTAGTGGAACACATTAAAACACTTCTCTTTTGCCACACAATGAGACAGTTTAAGGATGGGATGGTGAAAGGCAAAGTAATGTTTCCCCTCGTGGAGTGTATAGGACATCAGCGAATAGCAATTTACTGCTCTGACTCCAAACTATAACCTCACTGGGAGAGGGCAAAAACTTGTGAAATGTACATGGAGACACGGCCTAAAAGGTCTGCCAATCAATAAAAGCTGGATACCAATGTTAACGGTACATTCTTCCAAGTCTGTAAAATTGATTACTGCAGAGATCAACTTGAATGATGAAATCATTGCCAGTTAAAAACCCCTTCAGTGATTAAGGTGTGTCAAACCCAATAATTCATATGATAACACACTGAAGAACTTAATGGATGCTTCTGATCAGCGAGTTTTTCTCTGGATTAGTACAAATCATACATTTACCCTAATTTTGTGGAACTAAGGATTCTGTTGAAAGCAATAAATAATGGCTTAATTTCTACCCAGACAGTGCCTTAGGCCCAGTCAAGAACTAGTTAGAAGCCCTGCAGTCAAGGGCTAGAAAAAAATACAGGGAAGTCTTCAGTGTGCTGTCAGAATTGTGAGCAAACTCTTTCAAATGACTGCCAACAAAATGGGCTAACTTTAGCTGAACAATCTTTCTAGGACGTTCATCCAGAAACAAGCTGAGTAGCTAGCAGGTCCTCCGCCAAGTAGCCTGTTTGAGAGCATACAGCATATACGCTTCCAATATCTCCTAAATATAACTTGGAAAGTGGATATGTGTATGTAGAAAGAGACGTTTATCTGGAATTGTTGAGACATTTTGAGGAGGTTTGGGAAGCAGTAATGGGTAGTGTAACACTGGAATGTAAGTCTGTAGTAAGTTGTATATGGATTTGTGGATGGTGAGGTTTATAAATCGATGGGTGGAATAGATCAAGATATCGCGTTCACAACACAGATGGGTACAATATGGGTGAGTGAAATCTAAGCTGTTCAATGGCAGCCATCTTGGATTACATACTACCTCAATGAAAATCAATACCAATGGCCATCTAACTGAAGTGAAGCACCTTCTCAAGTTTGAAGTCAACCGGACGAATTGTTCTCACGATACATCACAAGATGTGGGACGGAGGGAATCCAAGATGGTCAATGGCAGCCATCTTGGATTACACACCTCAGTAAAAATCAATACCAATGGCCATCTAACTGATGTGAAGCACCTTCTCAAGTTTGAAGTCGATTGGTTGAGTTGTTTTTAAAATATCATGTTCACAAGATGCAGGATGGACGGAATCCAAGATGGTCAATGGCAACCATCTTGAATTACATACTACATTGTACCTCAGTGAAAATCAATACCAATGGCTGTCTAACTGATGTGAAGCACCGTCTCGAGTTTGAAGTCGATTGGTCAAATTGTTCTTGAGATATCACGTTCACAAGATGCGAGACGGATGGAATCCAATATGGTCAATGACAGCCATCTTGGATTACGTACCTCAGTGAAAATCAATACCAATGGCCATCTAACTGATGTTAAGAACATTCCCAAGTTTGAAGTCAATTGGTTGATTTGTTCTTGAGATATCGCGTTCACAAGATGTGGGACGGATGGAATCCAATATGGTCAATGGCAGCCATCTTGGATTACATACCTCAGTGAAAATCAATAGCAATGGCCATCTAACTGATGTGAAGAACCTTCCCAAGTTTGAAGTCGATTGGTCGAATTGTTCTTGAGGTAGCGCTTTCACAAGATCTGAGACAGATGGAATCCAATATGATCAATGACAGCCATCTTGGATTACGTACCTCAGTGAAAATCAATACCAATGGCCGTCTAACTGATGTGAAGCACATTCTCAAGTTTGAAGTCGATTGGTCGAACTGTGCTCGAGATATCGCGTTCACAAGATGTGGGATGGACAGAATCCAATATGGTCAATGGCAGCCATCTTGGATTACGTACCTCAGTAAAAATCAATACCAATGGCCGTCTAACTGATGTGAAAAACCTTCCCAAGTTTGAAGTCGATTGGTTGAATTGTTCTCGAGATATCGCGTTCACAAGATCTGAGACGGATGGAATCCAATATGGTCAATAGCAGCCATCTTGGATTACATACCTCAGTGAAAATCAATACCAATGGCCGTCTGACTGATGTGAAGAACCTTCCCAAGTTTGAAGTCGATTGATAGAATTGTTCTTGAGATATCACGTTCACAAGATGTGGGATGGACAGAATCCAATATGGTCGATGGCGGCCATCTTGGATTACGTACCTCAGTGAAAATCAATACCAATGGCCGTCTAACTGATGTGAAGCACCTTTGAAGTCGATTGGTCGAATTGTTCTCAATATATCGCGTTCACAAGGTGTGGGACGGACGGACGGCTAGCATTTCCAAGTCCTCTCACCACTTCGTGGCGGAGGACAAAAATACAGATGGGCACTGTATACCAAGAATTCACAGGGGTAGGGGCAGGGGGGAGGATGTAAGACCAACCAGGCAAAACTTGATAAAGTAACATATCATCCAATATGATGGGGATGTTCTAAATCGAAAATCTAGCAAAGAATGGGAATGTTCCAAACGTACAAGAGTTGGAGTGTTCCAAAGGCAGTCAAATGGGAATGTTTCAAATCTAAATCGAGTTCAAGAGTGGGAATTAATGTTCCAAATTGGAATCCAGAATAAGAATGGAAATGTTTGAAATCTGAATCCAGTACAAGAATGGGTATGTTCCAAATCTGAATCCAGTACAAGAATGGGTAATTGTTCCAAATCTGAATCCAGTTAAAGAATTGGAATTTTCTAAATCTGTATCCAGTACAACAGCCCACACAATTCAGAAAACTCATCTCGGCAAAAATAATATATTATAATAGTTCCTATTTAACACCATGTTAAATATTGTTGGGGTGAACTGATTATGCAATTGCTGATTGCAGAGGTGAATTGCTTGGGCTGGAACAATAGGAATGTTCCAAATCTGAATCCAGCACAGGAATGAAAATGTTAAGTATTGGAATCCAGTACAATTACAAGTGTCTAGTCCGTCATTCATAATTCAGCCGTCGTCCATTAAAGAATATCCGCGTCTATAATCCAAAGACCTATTCCATATTCCATATAACAGTATTAGCACCAAATTCAAAAGGATAATCATAGTATACATAAACATAAGCTAGCTTCCTGCAAGAGAGAAGCGGTCAACAGTTTTCAATGATGCCGACAAGACATCATGATGTTCCAAAAATATAAAATCCGTATCGCTGACCAGTATTCTTAATCCATAATAATCGTTGTAAATTCGTCATCTAGAGAATGATGTATCTCAGTCACGCTTTGATTGTGACTGTTCATATGAGCACCATGAGGGTCTTGAAGTACATGGGTTCAGACGGCCCCTAGCCCCGGGTTAAGCGGAATTAGACACAAGTTACGAATGTAGCGCCATAGATCTTGCACGCTACGTTCGCATTTTGCTATCAGAATGCGATATGTATCGCCAAACTTGAGAAACTTTGAGTGGAGGCGCTTGGTGGAATAGCCCTGTTTTAGAAGTTTCTGCAACAATGTTTTGTGACGTTGATTAAAATCGTCACATTTAACACAGGATCTAGCAAATGCTACTAAGCGAGATATGTATACGCCATATGCAGGTCCCACTGGAATATTACTGGCCAGAAAGGGATAGTTTACGATGTCGAAATTGTAATCATCTCTTTTGTCATAAAGTTGACAAGAGAGAATGCCCGCTTCATTTTTATAGAGATATAGATCTAAATATGATGTGCCTGTAGGGCTATCTGTAGTTTCCTTCAAATCCAGTGAAGGTGGATATATATCCTTCACTGCATCATTTATACAGCGATTATCCATAACGAGAAGATCGTCTACATGTATATAGCGTTTGGTGAATGAGAATGGGAAGAACAGGCATTGACCAACCAGACAACTTTCTTAAGCAACATCTCTTTATGCATTAATTATGATGGAAATGTTCTAAATCTAAAGTAAGTAAGGGATGTTTTAAATGTAAAATACAGTAGTATGTAAATGTTTCCCACCTATATCCAGTACACACATGGGAATGTTCCAAATGTGGATCCAGTACAAGAAAGGCAATGTTACACATTGGAATCCAGTACGGAGTATGGAAATGTTCTAAATAAGAATACAAAACTGGCAATGTGTCAAATTAGAGTCCAGTACAAGAACAGGAATGTTCTGAATCTAAATTCAGTACAAGATTGGAAATGTTTCAAATATGAATCCAGCGTAACAACGGGAATGTTCCAAATTTGAATCCAGAACAAGAATGGGAATGTTCCAAAACAGAATCCAGTACAAGATCAGGGGTATATTTGAATACAGCACAAGAATGAGCCATCAAATTGTAACGGAGATATATGGGCTGATATATTATAGAGTTTGTGTACGTTAACAGCTCCAATGATCCAATTGACCAAACAATTTAGGAGGAATGAGTCCAAAGTGATCATATGTTACGAAGGACAGACAAGCTGGGGAATGTAGCAACCTGCTTGTCTCATCAATACCCCAGGATCTGAACCATTCGATTTATAGCCTGTAAAAAGTCATCATAATTCCATCCCATCTCCATCAACAAGGTGCGAGACCCGAGAATCTCTCCCAAGAGTATATATAAATCAGGCTATATAAGCTATAAACTATATCCACTAAACTTGTAAAAGTGCTGCTTTGGCAGAAAGTTTTAATTGCAAAGCAGAAATCCAATTAAATTCTTGTCCGTGACAATCACAGTAAATTTCAAGCTATATTCAAGCTGAAAACAGTAAGACATAATATTGAGCCAAAACAGAACAGGGCCAAGTTAATTACGAGAGCACAATAATAATAACATAAACAGGAAGACCATCTGACGCCACGCAGTCCGGAATGCTACAGAATATAAATCAAAACAACTGTCTCCCAGGACTGATAGCGCTAAAAGGACAATTTAACGTTCTCATTCAGCCACCACCAGTAGTATAGACTTTTCTGATCCCCAAAGGTATGGGCCAACCAAAATACATGATTAATCACGGAGAAGTGTGCACCAGATCTCAGTAACAACATTATTAACTCCTCAATTCTTGCTTTCCTCCAAATACTTGAGTGCTAAAATTGGATAATCTGGTGGCTGAATATAGACTGGTAAACTTGTGCAAGTGAATTTAATACCAATAATTTATTGAACAACTTAAGCAGCCAAAAGGGTTCAAATTTCGGGAGGCAAATGAAAAAAGATGGTAACAATGTCAAGGTGATATTTGTCAGTTCGAGAATTGGTTCATACTCCATGTAAGAATCACGAGACAATGCATACAATAGCCAGGTCTGGGGACAACAATGTGTCTAGACCTGTGCCTTTTCAGCGACACAAAGACCCAAACAATAGGTCCTACATGAAGTATCGACCGAGAATTGTGAGTGTCCAACACTGTAATCTCTGAAGAAATGAATGCATGTTAAAATGGAATTACCCATGTCTGACAATTTGAATCCCGATCAGCCCTGATCATAATTACTCCCAATCAATCCCATTGCACGGCCATCACACGGAATCATTTATACACTGTTGTTCCAATCAAATGTTCGACTCAAACACTCCCTCTATTCGAGTCGTGAGCATCGATCACTTTTATCAAGAGATCTATAGAATTGAAGGTCGGTCTGCCACTTAATGATCTCCTGAATTAACATCATTTACAGGACACATGTTAAACGCTGCAGTTTAAGAATAGGAGGCAGAAAAGAGCAGAAATAGTCTCAATGGTGGAGCATAGGACATCTGCCAATCCCTATTACTGCTGTGACTTTGAACTCACAGGGAGAGCCCAATACTTGTGGCATCTACATGTACATGTATAAAAGTTTTATTTAATTACTTCGGAAATGTCAGGCATATCAACAGCTTATATGGTCCACCAATAAAATTAATATTGTAAGGCAAAGTCTCTGTCTCCGATACCATAAATTTATCTGTAAAAGAATGTATCCAGTAGAATTGGAATGTTGAAATCTACATCCAGTAAAGAGTGAGAGCTAAGTCTACCTCCAGACAAAAGAATTGGAATATTCAAAATGTCAATTTCCCTAGCTCAGTAGGTTGAGCATTTCATTGTACTTATTTTTTTTTCTCGGAATATTATGTTCTCGCTGAAATAGTGCTATTTCACAAGTCTAACAGATTGTCATTGTGTCCATCTGTGATGAAAACTACAGATATTCTGTAGTTTCCATCATTTGCCAAATTTCTAAGACGTATAACAATATTCCATGGAAATAATGGTCAGCAATAACTGATCAAAATTGGACACTAACCAATCAAAATGTCATAACGATAACCTGGACAAAGTGATTTGCTGATTAAATTCAAAGCTTCTAATACTATTATTTTCCATTATTTCCAACCCTGCATGGTTAATCTAGGGAAGGTAAGGTAACCAGAACCACACACTTTTTTATTTGGCCTTATGTGCATATGCACTATTATATTTGTATTTGAATAGTCAGGTGAGTCGAACTTCAGGCTGCGTAAATCTTGGTACTTGAATGTTGTACATGTAACCATATATATGATCATATCAGACCACTCATATTCCACAACTAGTTGTATGTTAGTGGACTTAATTGTCAATTAATTGGGCTCTTTCATTTCTTTCTGGTACATCAGCCAATTTGACTTAATGCTTACATCTGAAAATTGCTTGCTTGCCTAAATATTTCTTTTTGTGTTAGGAGCGAGAAATTCATTTTCCAGAGTGGATGCCATCCTGTGCAGGAGTCAGTTCCAGAAGGTGTGCTGAGAAAGATAAAGGAATCAAGCTGCAACTTTACCCAAATGGGCCATCTCGTCTCCAACAACTCTCGTATGTTCGAACCTACTGGATGGGTATCGCAGGATTGAATTGACTGATCAATATTGAGCATTCCACGTGCCACCAAACTGATCTTCTAAATTGATTCAACAATGGTTGGTTGGTTGTTTGGAGTTTAACGTCGCACCTAACTTTATCGGTCGCACGGCGACGATGACCCAAACAAACATACCCTAGCAAAACCCTAACCCTAACAAAAACCTAACCAAAACTACAATTTTTTATTTTTATTTTGAAAATTAGGCTCTACAGACAGTGGTGATCACAATGTGGTCCAACAATGTAAAAGGGAAGATGTTCAATGATCCTGTGTAATGGAGGTCAAATATAAGCTTATGGAATATAAAAGATCTGATATTCCCATGAATTTGCATGATGATATATCCAATCTTCTCAGTTGATCCAACAATGTAAAAGGTAAGATCTTCAATTATCCGCTGTAATGGAGGTCAGATATAAGCTTATGGAATATAAAAGGTCTGATTATTCCCATGAATTCGTGTGATGATATCCAATAAAACTTGCCAGTGTCTTCAATGCTCCAGGCTTCTGAACCATTAGATTTATAGCCTGTAAAAACTCATCAGAATCCATCCAATATCTTGGAGACGAGTTAACAGCAACGCTCGAGAAACTCGCAAATGTGTTGGTTTGGCAGAGTGTTTTTAATTACACACCGGAAATCCAATTAAATCCTTGTCCGTGATGATCACGGTAAATTTCTAGATAGATTCCCGCTGAAAACAGTAAAACATTAAGAACAGTCAAAACAGAAAAGTGCCAAGTTAATTATGAGATAGTAGTAATAATATGACTTAAATATGAAGACCATCTGGCACCACAGTCAGGCATGCTTCAGAATATAACACAAAATGAACATCTCACAGGACTGATGGCACTAAAAGAACAATTTAACCTCTCAATTCAGCCATCACGGAGAGTAAAAACAAATTCTAATCCCCAAAGGTATGGGCCAACCAATGCCTGTATAGTCCAAGAGGATCAATCATGGGCAAATGTGCACCAGATCTCAATAACAACATTATTAAGTCCTTAATTTTCTTGTTTTCCTCCAAATACTCGAGCGACGATATACGAGACAATCTTATTAGCTTGTACCCAAATATAGATCAGTAAATGTCATGTTTCAGGCCTTGCATTCTAGAAATAAGACGGGGCTGATCAATAGGCCCCGTCTTGCAGGGTCACGGGGCTGATTTTTGGCCATCGGGGCTGATTTCAAATTTCACCACATGACAATGTATTATTGGTCATATATCAACCAAACCTTTGTTTCGAAATACATTTTATTTTGATGTCCAGTGGCCTACTCCTGTCCCATATACAATGCTCTACAAATTATTCTTGATTGTACAACATTCCCACCCACTTTAACATATTCTCCCAGGACATATCGCCCCCCCCCCCCTTTCACCCTCATAACATATATTCCCCCATATTTTCATATATTCAAAAGATCTTATAAGTACCGGTATCACCAAAAAAATAGAGGAATAAAAGAAAAACTCTCCATGTTGGTATTTTTATCTTGACTGGATCCAGCAAATCTTAATATTTCAACGACTTCTGCTGAAACCAGTTATTGTAGCCTACTGATATTGTAGAAATAAGAATTGCCAATAATGTGTTTTGACTGCTGTTTTCAATTACCACTAAAACGAGTATCGTTTTAATTTATTAACTTGATATGCAAAACAATATATTCCAAGGATTTTCCCTCAGGAATGATAAAATTTCCCTGTAAAATTTCAAGGATTTTTAGTGAAAAATACAAAATTCCATGTGGAATTGCAGTGCCTTCCATAGGGAGTGCACATATTTTCTGGAAAAGCCAGAAGAAAAAAATTGACAACTGGGGTTTTGTCCGCTGGTGTTTTGTCCGTTGGTGTTTTGTCCACTGGGGTTTTGTCCGTATCCCATAAAATGAAATGGGAAATTAATTTGAACATCATGGAGATCTGTACCAGCGCCTATCTAATTCGAGCAATTTGAGAAACGAGACTGGATCGTACAACGATTTGAACACGCCATTTCTAAAAAAACGAAGAATTATTACTTGCTTGAATCTTGGGGGTTCATTGCAATGCATTCATAATAAAACAGTCGGGAAATTTTGGATTTTTTAGCGGAGAAATGGTACCGGTCGGTTAGACTTTGACGGCGACTTGGACTGTGTCGTCGCCGATTTCGCTGAAAACGAAACCACTTGCAAATTACCGTGTCCACGAAACACTGCTTCAACAACCGCCATTTCAAGCCATAAAATCAGTTGATTTCTTTCGAAGTTGATGGAGAATATGTTTAAAATTGTCCTGATAAACATGATCAGGTCGACTGAACCGTAATCACGTTGCTGATTTCTCGATTCCCGACCTAGAAGTAGGTGCTTTATTTGCTGAAAAGATCGTCAACCGGCCGCCATGCCATGCTGCTCTACAGTCACGTCACACTTTACGGTATGCTGACAGTAGTCGCGCCGCTTTATGGTTGTTGTTGTTGTAAAACGCAGCCTTCGTAGTGATTTCGTTGGAATTTGCTGATAAAATTATTAGACTCGCACGATTTATTTAGACTCGGTCGGGTATTTAAACCGGAAAATAGACATATTTTCTTTCTTGGCCCAAGCACAAGTCGTCAAGACAGAAGACACAGTACTAGGATTAGATTTATTCCATGAAGATATGGGAATATACTCACTGGACTGATTTGACGGGGCCGATGAATAATCCCCGTGAAAAGTGCTCACGGGGTCGATCACGGGGCCGGGGCCGATCGGCCCCGTCAAAATGCAAGGCCTGGTGTTGTGTTGATTACTTATGGATTGCTGGGTTATTGACTGGTTTCTTGTTGGAATACATAGAATGTTGTTTGATCATCACTATATAGTAGACATATTGCTGAACGTGATGTTAAACCTTCATTCTCTCTCTCTCAAAGACAAATTAGATGATATAAAATCCTTTTGACCAAATTAAAATATCAGAGTTTGACAGACCGTTAATATATAGCCACTGGGCTGTAAAAGGAGAGAAACTAGGAACATGTTGGACAGTGCCACACGAGGTACTCCAAGTTATCCGGGTAAGAGAAAATGTTGTCGAGCTGATAATTATTGAGTTAGTGGGGTGAGTAGGGTAGTCAAGTTCAAAATGGAAATTTTCAGCCAGTGATATCTCTAAGGAAAAGCGATCTACTGAATGCACGCTTGGTTCTAAGAAAATTGTCAAAATTTGTAATTTTGGTTTCAATTATTGTATGATGTTCAAGCTAGGTTGACCTTTAACAAGTCTAAAATCATTTGACTGCATGAAGCTTTAGTCGGGTGATCTGTGACGTCTCATACTCAACTGTCGAATGGATTTGAAGGCACAGTTGAACTTGCTGCAGATGACATTTTTTTGAAGAAGTTCCATGATAGTGACGTGAACAAATGAGATATTAAAACACGTAGATTATGCGACCAATGTTTAGAATGACTCTATAACGTGATAAACCTTGTACTTATCAGAATAACGTATTTACATGTATATCATAACATAGGGGATTCCCAAACCATTCAAGTGATATTTTCGTGTCATTCACAGACCCGTGTATTAGTGCACCCTGTTCAGATCTGTGCATCTCTGTGCCAGCTAATCTGACTGTGATGACCTCCTCACAGATAACCAAGTTCAAATGCGTCTGTCCCGATGGTGATGGCAGAATGCTTTCTGCAGACAACAAAACTTGCGAAGGTAGGAATTGTTCTATGAAGGTGAAATAGGTGTTATTTGTGTGGTGTTTCATTCAATCTGTCAATGTGGCTACTATTGATTCCCATCAGGGATTGAAATTTGAATGTTGAATCACATCAAGGGAGATAATCCTGTAACCGTTGAATCACATCAGGGGAGATCATTTATATGTCATTGTTTCTCAATTTTTGCAGTGATCTCCCATATGAAATATGGCCCATGAATAAATATTTAAAAAAAAATTGGCATCTTAGAACATAATGATTAATTGATCCTGATTTATCTTAATTACTTTCTTGTTGGGATATATATTATGACTGAAAATATACTTGTCATAATCCTCTATTAACTGTTCAGTTCCCAAGAAGTTTTTGCTGTTGGCCGATCTGAACACGATAAAGATGACAAGCTTTGATGATGGTTCTGACACTAGGATGAAGACCATCATTCAGGGAAATGGGGATGACAACTACGTGGCTTTGTATTATGATGGAAAATCTGAGCGTGTTTACTGGTCTGATTCGACAAGGTATAATGGAAATTAAACCATTCCATCAGCCGGTGGAAATTAGCAGTATGTCTTTCTTAGGAATAACAACTGCTATTATTCAAATTCAATGACAGAGAGCCCTTTGTTCTTACCATTAAAATATTCAAAATTGTACAGTTTAGCATGAAATTGACATGAAAAAAAAAAAAATTAAGGGTCTTGTATTTTCATTTTATACCACATTGCCGAGGATATGTGTGGCATACCACTGTGTTCATCCTCAATCCTAGTAGTTCAAATATTTCTCTGGTACATATGGACGTTGTCATTTGGTTTTGAGGAAATCATGGTGATTTGTGTTTTCTCTTTCTAGCCATACCATAATGTCAGCTGACCTGTTGAATGGGAGTGTTAACACGGTCTATTATGGAAGCATGTCTATAGATGGGATGACAATGGACACTGTAAATCAGCGACTCTACTGGACGGCTTATAACAATGTGACTGGGCACATTGCCAGAGTCAGCGTCCTCAAGGGAATGGAGACATATAAGGAAATCGTCACCAACTTGGACTCTCCAAGGGCTATAGCAATTCATCAGAAGAAGAGGCAAGTGCAATCAAATTATCAATATGCGTTGAATTGTTTTACTGGGTATAAAAGCTGCTGTAGTTGATGTATTCCTTCATCTAAGCTGGAATGAAAAAGCTAATATTGTAGCATATGAAATTCAGAAGTGGATTTGAAGTTACAGGCTTATTATCTTTGAAAAATATTCTGCTTGCAAAGAATTGCTATATACTGCTGCTTTAAATTTGACATGAATGTAATAAGCGCACCACAGATTCTCTCTCCCCATGAGAAATTCCTATGTCATACATTGTTTTGCATAGGTTGTTATTCTGGACTGAGTATGGCCTGTCCAACGGTGCCCCGGCTGTTAAGAGAGCCAAAGTCAGCGGCCACCACCAGATGGCGCTGATGGAAACTGGCTTGTTTTGGCCCAATGGATTGGCACTTCACCGAGATCTACTCTATGTGGCTGATGGCTTCTACAGAAGGATTCATTCCATGTTGTTAGATGGTAGGTATCAATTTCTGTACATTTTGTTTGGGGTAAATCCTGTAATGCTTTAATCTCCGTATTTAACTACATTTCACTCCCAGTCTAATGAACTTGAACAACCACAAAAAATAATTGGAATAACAAAGAAATAATGGATTATCTGCATGATAATGAACAATCTTATCCACTCCCTGTTCTTATAATTTGATCACCTAATTTTATGGGGGGATATTTCACTTCCTGTGATTGAATTATTAGTGGATTTACTGTATGTGCTGAGGTCTGAGACAGTATAACATTATTCCAGTAATTGATGAAGAGCAGTACTATGGTATGTTGTTCTTGGGTTTGAGAAATTTTATCTTCGTAGCCCGGTAGACATTGTTTTCAAAGTTAACTGACTATTCCAATAGTATTTTAGTACCCACTGAGAACAGCAACATGGCAGTAGAAGTGATAAGAGGAGAAAATAATCCTTCGTAACTGATCATAAAACACACCTGCAATCACAGATTGATCACTCCAGGCTCTAATAAATCATGCAATCCTACTGTATCTGTACCACTTCAAAATTCGGGTGTCTTTTCGAAGTCCATGAGTTCTAGTTATCAAATGGTTTTGTGCATATTTACTGCAATATTTTTGTAGCCCTCTGAATTCTGATTAAATGATTTCAATTTTGTTTTTCGATGTGTTATTTCTCAGGGTCTGATCAGAAGGAGCTGACATACATGTCCGGGTCAATGGATCATATATTTGGTTTGAATCTCCGTGGTAACGCCTTGTTCTACACCGATTGGTTCACTAATGGCACATATATGGTTGACATGGTGACGGGTATCCGAGAGACAATCGCTAAGAATCTGTATCGACCCACATCTGTTGTTACCCACTACCCTCCCCAACAATCAGGTACTGTTGTCATTCTAACTTCATGTAATGCAAGGCATTTCAAGAAATAACTTTTTGGGGGCTTTCTATGTGTTAACTAATTGCCTAGTTTATTTGCTGAAAGGGGCTCTTTTGAGGTATTATTAATTTATATGGGGAATTTGAATTCTCAACTATTGCTGACCATCCAAACCAAATATCTATTTCAATGACTATAGTAAAAACAATGTTATTTTTAATCAAATATTAACTTTCTTATCGATAACAACTTTTTATATCTATTTAACTGATGATGTTTCGTAACCAGAGAATTACAGATTCTAGTACATGTATCATTTTCTAGCCATTCAGTCTATGCCACTGAAACAAGATATACATGTACCATATTATTTGGTCCATATTTTGCCTTCCATTTTATGAATGTTAACCCTTTCACCGATTAAACCCGGTGTACGGGGATAACGAGAGTGCCACCCGTACGACCATCCCCGGTTGATCGGGTTAGCTTTAAACCTGTTGGCCATCACGATGGGTACAGCACTTTTATTTTTTTGCATTCGTTTTAACGGAAACCTATCAAACACTGTATACTTCTGGAAAGCCGAAACCCTGATCAATTTGATTCTCGAAATTGTTTGCTTGTTTGAAAAATAAATAAAACAAATTTAGATGTTGAACGAAAAAAATCGGAATGAAAATGCATTTTTCCCCACATACCGTGTGACGGGCATCTCGGCAGCGAGCCGCAAAAATGGAAAAAATCATCGAAAACCTCATCCTAACTCCTGTATTTTTTATGTTACATGACTGGTAAAGCGTGGTGAATATTCCCCAGACGACTGAAACTGCCAACGACGACCGGCAAAGTTTATTTCCATATTTTTACGAGTCTTGATCCGCAAAGTTTGTCGAACACATTTCAAAATGTCGGCAGCAAGCTGCGTTATTGAGCCGACGAGCCAATCGGTATGCGTAATTTTGCCCACATGACCTCTAGCAGCCAACAGATTTGAGACGAGCGTAGACAGTGGCTGGAAGGATGGAATGACATCATTTTATAATCCAATCGTATCCTCCGTTTTATTTTGCCATCCATTCAAGGTTATTTCCTGTCTAGAAAGGTGAAAGGTCGCTCTTTCCAACGAGAGGTCAAACATGAAAATTGGCCGAGAAAAACGCTGTCAAATGCGGTCGAAAAAAGACGATTTCTCCGTTGGATTTTGATGTTTTTGAGTCGAGAAAGCCGGGGAAAGCGCATTCTCTCGCAGTAAAACCTAATTTTGTATGCTATTTTATTTATTTTGCTATAAAACTAGAGCAAATAACACTGGAGTGTGTCTTGTGGAGACAGGTTTCTTATGTTTTCCTGCAAATCTCGGACGCAAACGCAATTTCTAGCATTCCAAAGACAACATATACAAATTTTAACAGTTCTCAGGGAATTGATCGTCAGCAGGTCACTTTTGTCAGGGGAAATAATCGGTGAAAGGGTTAAGACTGATCATTCGAGATCCATAAAAAAAACCCATGTTACAATTATTTGAAAAATGTTGAGAAGCATGCTGCAGCAGTTCATATCTTATTGTATTTCAATATACATGCTACAGTACGTAGTTCGGTCTCGTAGTGTATTTCGATATGCCTGCTATCATGATATTCCCTGATTTCTTACAGACTCTGCTCACTGTACAACGGGCAGACATGACTGCACATCTGTGTGTGTGCCCCTCCCCAGGGGCTACCACTGTACATGTCCAATGGGTCAGATACTGGACAGGGATACCGGGCACTGTGAGACAGGTCAGTGATCTAAAACGAGTTTTCCGTCAAGTCTATTGACATTGATTGGTACATCAGAAGAATAAAGGAGGACCAATCAGCTTGTTGCACAATTTTAAATGGACCAATCATATGACCTCATAGTGAAAGAAAGAAAGGATCATGCATCAACTTTTCGTCTGTAGACCTGAAACCTGATGACGTTCTATCCCTGTTCTATCCCATGATGCAATATACATCCATGAGAGTTAAATGGTAAGTGGGGACCATAATACAATTCAGTATCCTGCCATGTAATCATCCTTCATATAACACAACATCAATTTAATTGTGAACACAAGATTCATACAATGGCACAGCCAGAAAACCAAGCTTCAATTTGGTGTGTCCGGTTACTTATAGCCGTGTGGCACATGTACTTTGCATTGTCAATTAAATTTGTGTCTTGCTATATAAGTGATGCTAGATTTCTGGTTATGTCATGGATGCACTGATCATCATGTGGTTGGAAAAGGGATGAAACCTCATCAAGGATTAGATCTATTGACCACCAAGAATAGCAAGGTGGTCATTCATAATTTAACTGCATGTGAGAGATCATTCTCAAAGTGGGCTCTTTATATCAGACATCTTCAAACTGAAATGTGTTTATTATGCCCCCCCTCCTCTAATTAGAGGGGGGCTTATAGCGATCGCTTTGTCTGTCCGCCTGTCCATCCGTCTGTCCGTCTAAATTTCCTGTCCGCACAGTATCTCAGTTAAGGTATGATGAACAGGATTGAAACTTGCATGAAATGTGGCCAGTGGCTCGTAGTTGTGCAGCGTAGAGTTTTTTCCAACTAGCTTCGGTTATATTTTCAAGAGTTATGGCCCTTCGATCCTGAAATCTCCGTGAATGGGACTTCTTTCCTGCATTGTATATATATACTTTGGTTGGTTTTCTCTGCATTTTTGTCTGAATTCATATCAGAATCCAGCTGAAGAAGGGACTGTTTGTTTTATGAAATCTTCATTGACGTGTATCTGTATTTGTAGCTGTTGAACCATGGCTGGTGACGGACAGTTTCCGCTGTAGGAACAAGTGTGACAAACATGCTGAGTGTGCTCAGTTAGTACCCACCTTACATTACCACTGTGTGTGTAAACCTGGTTACTATGGCAATGGACAGAAGTGTTCAGGTGAGATGTACTATGATTTTTTTTTCAAACAAAATGGAAATTTTGTACATTTTCTTTTATACACATACCAACATCACAAGCCTCATCATACAGCTACTGCTTGGTTCACATAGTTTTTACAAGGACTAGATTTACACCAGAAGGTCATTTATTTGCAACATTTGAATTGAGTTTATTAATTTGAAACTACATTAGGGTTCTCCACATTTGGTTGAAGGTCCTGTGAAAACATTTTTCAAAATGTATATGCACTGTGTTGATAAAAGAAGCCAACAAACGATTCCTGTATGTATGATGGTCCTGCAAAGTTCCATGGTGAGGTTGATCCTGTTATATCAATATAGCAATTTAACTTTCACTTCTGTGGTTCATAAAATTCCTCCCTATACTTTCATATAAGGGTCAATTTTTCACCAGTGATAACTGACACATGTCTAGCTTTAAAGATGGCAAAATATTCTTTAAGGTGAGCACATTGGTTCTTTCTTTAAACAAATTCTCCGTATTTATGCCAGTTATCAATAGTTTGAAGTATTTTTCCATTTAAGCGTAGGGAGATATCTGAATTTACAACCCGCAGCAGCCCCCACAATTCAGATTCCTCCCTTGTAGCAAAAATTATTGTGGCATTGAAATATTCCCAATTTAACACCATGTTAAAAACTGCGTTTGTGTCTCAAATCTTCACCTGTTATCACTTAAATGCCAATATCCTCCATTTGGAGATCTCCTGCAAACAAAATTATCTCCCTTGATCGCTGCGTCGATTGTCCGCCAGGTGGCGTGCTCTCCGCGCATGTCCATCACTCTTTTTCCTTTGCAGTCTTGGTGACAAGACCTGTTTTGAAAGAGCTCCTGTAAACAGTAACTTTTGGATTGTTATAGACGCACTCTAGGGTTATTTTTTTCTCCCGTGAGTTCATTATGAACCAACGTAGTCGCCCAGCTATAAAGATTTATAGGAACGAATCATGTCGTCAGTTTTAACCAGTTAAAGACTTGCATTTTCTTTGTTTTCAAAGGTGTGTTTACAGTCACCTATGGCGACGCAGTCAACTCTGGAGAGCGGCCACTGAGGCAAGATGTCCAGCTGAGAAGCAAGCTACTCAGGCCCTGTTCAACAACTTGGCTGTAAACGAAGTTCCTACCAGCAACTTATCGTTGACAACGATACTGTTGCCAGTGGAATCTTCACAACAGTCCCGTGAAACAGTACAGATCACGGACACAGGATCACAGCTCCACGGCGAAGAGCAGTACCCTGGAGCTACATTTTAAGACGGTGAACAAGTTAGACCCAAGACGACCTAGTTCAAGTTCACCGGAGAAGATGAGTTACGGACTCTATACCGGAGCCGTTACAACCACGGATCTGGGCAGACCTCGGATTACAGTTCCCGTTCATCCAAGCATCCGCAACTCAAGAAAGACAAGTCTGCCAGCCGGGACCTGGTGGAGAACCGGGACCCGGGACAGAGCCGTACCCTGGGCCTTCAAGGACCTCGACACCTCAGAACGCCGGGACTCCGACTGCAGAGCACCTCGGACCCGACCATCGGAGAGAGAGGTTACTTCCAGAGGCGGTACTACGGCCCGGAGCCGTACCGCGGGACGGAGAACGACACGGACCTATGAAGTTCGGACTTATCCAGTACGCCGAGAGTCTACGTCTCACCGGGAGTCCACACCTACAGGCCACGGACTTTAGATCAGCATACGGGACCATGGCTCTGAGAGATCACGGCCCAATGCAGAACTCCGAGACCCCGTCAAGCCAAGAGCCTACAGGGACTACCGGGATACCGAGAGAATAGGCAAAGTGCAGACCAGTCAAGCCCAAGCCACGGCGATACGGTTTACTTCTACTGCACCGGCTAGAGTGCTGACACGGACTCTACTAGACAGCCCCGTCACAGACACGGATCAAAGCGAGTCCTCGGATACCAACTCCCGTTCATCCAAGTCCCCAAAGAACCGCCGTACCCCGGAGACACAGAGGGACACGGCGAAGAAGGCAGTCCGAGAATCAAGATCACGGACTCCACCACTACAGCGGGACCCCGGCTCAAGCACAGCTCACCGGTTCCACGGCACGGAGTCACGGCCCTATACCGGACGCCGGGAGTCGGACAAGCCAAAGGCCTACAGGGACCGGGATTCCAAGGAATCACGGCCCTATCCAGAGAGCCGTACCACGGAAGGGGAGACATCACGGCCCTATCCAGGGCGCCGTACCACGGAACTGGAGACCTCACGGACCTATCCAGACCGCCGTGACTCCGATACCGGAGCACCACGGGAGGAAACTACAGCCCGGAGCCGTACCACGGACCCGGAGCCGTATCACGGAGCGGGATACCACACGGACCTATCCAGCGCGCCGAGAGTCTACATCTGAGAAGTCACGGACTCAAGCAGAACGGACTTATACAGATCACCGAGACTCCACATCCAAGGAGTCACGGACTTATGAGGAACGGACTCAGCCAGAACGCTGTGAGCCGGCCTCAGCCAGAACGCCGTGAGCCGGCCTCTACTCCAGCTTGGACCCGTACAACGGAGCCACACCTCGGTACTACGGCAAGCAGATCTCGTAAACGAAGTCGCACACCGTTACAACGCCGAGATTCCTATCCTGTACGTCATCATCGGGAGAGGGACCGTCCTAGACGTCGGACCCCTTCACCTATTCCAGCCTACCGGAGTCGGTACCATAGGGACCATACCCCGGAGCGACCTTACAACAGACGAGGGAAAAGCCGTTCACCGGTTTCTCGTCAACAAGCATTGATGGCGAGGAGCGGACGTCTACCCACCATCACCGTAGCCCGGAGCATCGGGATAAAACGGAAGTCCAGAGATGAACAGGGATTCGTAGATCACCATTCTGGACCTGTCCCCAAGGAACAGACTTCTGCTCCAGGGGTACCTTCCAAGACAAGCCTGGACAAGAAGCAGTCATCTCCAGACTTCACAGCCCCTTACCAGGGTAGAGTTCCTTCATCGGAGACCCGTGAGATGACACGACCCATTCTTCTAGCAACGGTGGGAGGCCCGTTGACCGAGTGATTTAGATCCCCGACATACAGTGCTGGCAATTAGGTGCCTGACTCTGGGGTCGCTGGTTCGAATCCTGCACGGGATTCGACCAGACTCAGACTCGGACTATGAGGGTCACGCACGACGTTCCACTTCCTCGGCATCCTCATCTCATACAGATTCACCTCCTATGTCAGGCGGAGGTAGAAGAATAAGACATGCTACCCTTCGAAGTCAGGATAGCGGCGGTACACACGTTGACTCCAGAGATGCCCAGACCGGTGGTCGGCGATGACAAGCAGCCTGATGACCTCGCCGGGAACGGAGAAAACTTACTACGACACCTCTTTACGGTTTTAACAAACCTTCTGAGGAGGAAGCTGCGCCAACCTGCGCACCATCTCCAGCATCAGCCAACCTATACGACGCACTGGATCGACAATTGGAGACTTCGTCATCTCTCCAGGAGCCCGTTCCTTACAAGGCTTACACTCTTCACGGAGACAATCCACCGTTCAGGGCCCGAAGTCTGAACCGGATCTTGACAGACTGTGGAACTTCACGAGGACACCAGTACTTCAACAGAGGCAAGCCTGTGCTGTGGAAGATATGATGCTGACACAACACAGAATTACATCATACTCTGATTGGTTCCTGACGGCTATTTCCAAGGTGATTCAGGATCCAGACGTGAAGCATAGCGGGATCATTGACCTTTTCACGGGCCAAGATGGAATTCTTCGGCGCCTTATCGACTCTAACAGAGTAGGTCGCCACGGAGGGTTTCTCCGGTCAGAACTCGGACAACCCAAGCTAGATGCTCAGAGTGGTGTTCGCCCTTACAAGGAAGGACAGTTCCAAGGTAAAGAGGGAATCTTCCGACCGGGACAGAGTTCAACCTCGTCAGTCAGAATTGATGGTTCTCAAGCTTCACCTTCAAACCACTAGTCATCCTTTCATCCTTCCCAAGCTTCGAGTCTTCACTCACCTGATTGTAGAACGGTCGACCCTGATGATATAGAAGATCAGCGTCGAAGAAGTCAGTCCTTACGTGAGGTCTACTCCAAGTCCCGACACTTCATCTGACGATCATCCTCAGTCTTCTGAGAGACGGATCCTACTCCTCATCGGATAATCTAGGACTCCACCTACACCCGACATCATGATCAGGGGAATCTATTTCGGGAGAAACGGCTAGTCGGTTTTGACTTAACCCGTTTTTCTTTGGGGTGAGACATCCAGTCTACAGTGGGCAAGCCTAGTTTCACATTGAGGTCCCTTCCAAGGCCAAGTCAACACGGACCCGGACACTGGAATAGGACACGAGGATAAAGTCATCTCTAATCCGGAATGCGAATTAGGACTCCAGAACAGAACCTGGGACTCCAGCATTCATCGGGATGACAGTAGAGACTGCACCAGACGACGGAGCCGGACACTTACTGAGCATATTCGACTCTACAGGAGTTGGACTCCGACTCCCGATTGTCGTCACTTTTCGACGTTTCCAGAGGCCTTTGTCCAGTTTCGCCTCGATGATCATGGCGGTCCAGGGATATTTCCAGGGACCCCACGGATTATGTAGTACGGCTACATTCAAGCGGCAAGCAGGTTTCCGGCATATGGAACCTGCACCGAGAACCAGACCATCAACACCATGACCCAGAGGTCCGTTGGATGGAACTACAGTCTACTACTCACCCGGGACCTAGCACAGTTTTGGCTAGCTCCAGGTACTCCTCATTACAGTTTCTCAACTACAACTGCTCCTGAGGGCAAGAACAAGCAATCTAAGGATGCTCGTCCCGGAACATCTTCACCCCCCTTCCAGAGTGGCGATGCCGGATCCAGTTTCAACCGAGCACATAGAAGTTCACATTCACCGATGCGGAATTCATAGCTTAGAGGGGTCCATTAGTCCGGCAACAGATAGCCGACACATCACATGGATACCACGATAGACAAGCAACGCATCATCTTCCTTAGGGATATCTACGCTAAGAAGGCGGTCCCCCTTGGAGGTTGCGGTTGTACAACACATCAGCATTGATTACGAACGTTCAGTACGGTCGTCAGTTGCGTCAAGTTTGGGGGGAGCAAGATTCCAGTCACTGTCTTCTAGAAACATCGACACTGGTCCTAGCAGCACGGTATCAGCAATACCATGTCACAACACCATGTGTTTCACATCACTTCAGGGTTCCCGCCGACAGCTTCCTCCAAGTCCTACAAGGTACTACAACCGGAAGATCACTTTTCCACGGAGGCACCGGGACCCGCAACGGCCGAACCCCCACGTCTGCTACGGTCCAGAATTTCCTTGCAGACCAGGGTTTTTCTCCAGGACCAATTGTACAGACAATGACAGCAGCAAGCTACTATTTACTGTACAGTCGCATCAAGCCCGGAGAATGTACTATAGTAGAGGACCTGTGGCCAACACTGTTTCTGTTCCAGCAACAGCTGGGTTTTCCTTCTGCATCTGTATCAGGGCAGGGAATCTCAGTCAAGCAGTACACAGGGGTATCACTCAGCATCATCCAGGGCTGTCAAGTTCACCCACGGAACCGACTACATTCCAGCATTTCGGCTTTCCATGGTCTTCACCTTACAGTCTCGCCGAACACATCAATTACCACCCAAGGAAACCTGGATGTGGTACTAGGGCATTCTTGCGCCTGCCATTCAAACCAGTTCTACCAACTGCACTCAAGATCCTGTCCTGCAAGACAGCTCCATGACAGTCTTCACTACGCAATCAGAGCATTGCGCAGTAGAACCTAGTTCCTTGACAGGGATGACAGACTGGTCAACCAGATCCTTTCATCCCATCCGGGATTTCGTCATTTAGAACGATTCCACACGTCAGGGACCAGACGTCCAAAGACTGTACCAGATTCCAGCGCTAACAGATTTCGTGTACCTGCTGGAGGAGAAGAGGTTTTTTATATCCAGTCAGAGGCCTGGAGCACTTCTTTATAGAACCGACAAGGGGTTCCAGCTGTCTTCCTCTTTCATCACTTCTAACAGACCCATCAGCGGACATCACTAGTCCATGATCACCGTTTGGGTTGAAGAAGACTGCCGACTGGTTTAACCAACTCGCCATCAACGCTCCTTCTCCTTTATGGAGACATCGTCTCACAAGATTAGAGCCAGTGTGACGTCCGGGCCACTTTGGGGAAAACTTATCGTTGAACGATACTGTTGACACCTGCGCTTGGACGATCAATTCAACTCATGCTGATTGCTATCTTCAGACATGTCTATACAGACAGATAGGATGACTACACTGGACCTATAGCTACAGCCCAGGGTATAGTCTACCACTCCTATCAAAAAAGGGGGGGGGGCACCGATCAAGCAAGCAAGATCCCGACAATTCCACAAGCATAGAGGACAGACCATGCCGGAGACGAAAGGACTTCAAGGCATCACGATGGCATCTGATTATCTAGCCAAGTATGCGAGCAAAGGGTAGGAACAGAGTCCACCTCTCGCCGCATTACTTGTAATACCTCGAACTCCCTACGCCTCTATACGACACGGGAATTATCAGGATATTACTGGGCATATTAGATTTACAAAATCAGAACAAGGCGTGCTCCGCTTAATCCAAAAGCAAGTCACAAGGCCGGCTACCCAACCTCCTCTGTTGGGAGTCTGGCATTTAAGTGATAATGAGATTTGAGACACAAACATTAAACATTTATAAATAATGTTAGTGTTTGTTATCAAATCAAACCTGTTATCAACGTTGATTTGCCCAACCCATCCTCCCCTCTTTGCTCGGCCTTGACTCAAAACAGGTCTTGCTCAACATGGGAAAAAGAGTGATGGACATGCGCGGAGAGCACGCCACCTGGCGGACAATCGACGCAGCGATCAAGGGAGATAATTTTGTTTGCAGGAGATCTCCAAATGGAGGATATTGGCATTTAAGTGATAACAGGTTTGATTTGATAACAAACACTAACATTATTTATAAATGTTTAATATTGCAAAAAAAGGCATTGGTTTTGCCACAGCATTGGCCTCAGCATTGCTGATTGCTGTAGCTACTTGAAGGGACTACCACAGATTGCAGGAAGAGGCATGTCTAGTCTATCCATTGTTATTTCATTAATGCAGCCCTTCTCGTCAGATTTCCACAACCCATGATTTGTTCTGATTTTCAGTGTGTGAACCGGACACGTTCAAGTATAAGCTGAATAATGACACTTGTACTCCATGTCCATCTGGTAAAGGTACTCGGGGCACCAAGGGGGCAGTGGATTGTGTGTGCGCTGATCGCCAAGCTAAACTAATAGATGGGGCATGTGTGGGTAAGTAAAGGCACTTAGTTTGTTCACTATCTTTTCTGATCAGATAATACAAGTGGGCATCACTCATTTCTACCTCCGAGAGGGCACAACAGCAGCTGGCTATCTCTGGCTGTAGATACTTTACCCAATGTATCAACCCGTATTGCAAATGTAACGGAATCCTGAGTATGTAGGCCATTTCTGCCTCGGTTTAGAGTAAAAAATATTGAAGAATTTTTAGACAGACAGCTTGATCTGACATCTCAGTCCGAGGTGGAACCGTTACGAATATAAAAAAATCTTAAGGGCTGCAAACAGCCAAATTGGCGAAAGTGAACCGGATGGATAAGAATGTCGTGGTGATTAGTGTCCCTTTTCATATCTTTTTCTATTGCAACCAAGGACGGACACTTGTCCCCAATGTGAAGAAAAGTGTCCTAGCTGGGTTAGAATATAGGGTCCGGACTGGTACCAATCATGGCGAGAGTTGCGTCATTGCATGGTCAACAATAACCCTATCAGTTAATTTCAGACGACCCTTTAGTGGGGAGAATCTGTTGGCTTGGACAGTTGAAACTGTTTTTTAGTCAATTTGTTTGCATGTTCAACAAACGAGTGTCCTAATGTCCTGTGTTTTTGGGAAAGTCACACAACTGTACTATTATGAAAATATATTGTCTGTTGTCTTGGCAATAATTAGTTATGAATGTTATGAATACATTTTCAGTTAGTACCACAACTGCTGTGACAAGGCCCCCAACAAAACAGAAAATTACTAAGGCAACTACTGCTCGAACTACACACGGAACTATGAGACCTCAAACTGCAGTTCGCAGCATTGTACCAATTACACAAATATACATGACCAATCGGGCAACAACGGAATCTGTGAGTGAAAGAATATCCAATGAAATTGCAGAAGACTTGGTACCAGAAGTAGACATGAAAGGCAGCAAAGGTAAACAGAGACAATAATGTTATTTGCACAAAAAAACAGTGTACATAGTTTTAAGTTCTCATTTATATTTCTATATAAATAAATACTTTATACAGCCATTCTTGCCAGTTTGGTCCAGCATCCCCATTTTTTCAGTATTAAGTTATCTTTGCAACTAGACTATCTCCAAACTTTCAGTTGGAAACCGGTTTCCTTCTCCATGTACTTCTCAATACCTTAGGAAGAAAATACATTTTGAGACTAAATAAAACTGTTTATTTATTGATCTTTATGCTTTTGCAAAATAAATCTGCTCTCCCAGTCTGTACTACAAATACCTATCTGGCAAACCCCCAATGTGATTCAATTGCATTTGGAATTTACTTTTAGAACTAGAATGTTTCATAGTCAGTGTATTTTTTTCCTATCCATCTATCATGGAAAACCTTTTCATTCACCTTGCAGGACAGCCGTATTTCCATAACTGTCCTGACGGAGAGACGCTGAAGCTGGTGCTGCCCACTGGGAGTAATGTGGCGCTGTTATTAATTACGTGGGCTGCCAAGGACTACCTCGGTCACCAGCTACCGATGAAAGCAAACTACCCAGTCAAGAATGGCTACGTTCCCCTACGCTGGATGGGCAATAGACAAGAAGGTCGTCACATCATAGTGTTTGAGGCCACAGATAGGTGGCAGCAGCTGGTCACATGTCAATTCCATGCTGTCGTTAAAGGTGAGATTGAATAGTTTTTGTCGAGCTCATTTGAAAGTTGTTTGATGTAGTAACTACATAGGTGTCCATTAGTGTTTATGTCTGCCCAAAATTCCCAGATTTCAAAACTATCAAAGGGGCTGACAAGACTTGGTACACCCACTCCATCTGGTACATTTGGGGCTACGTGGACCCCTAACTCCTAACATGGTCCCACTTGCACCCCCCCCCCCTCCCCTTTCCTCTCATGTGTCACTCATCCCCAAGCTGATGCTGCCAATAATTCATGAAATAATACATGAGCTCCAACTATTCCTGCTCATGCTTATCAGCTCGTATTTATCGCCGCGGCATATTTACCTAGGGGATATATATATCGATTGCCATGGAAGTCTGTCCATCCATCCATCCATTGTCAATGCAACTCCTACACTTTTAATATGGTTCACACGATACTTGCTGAGTATTATCGGCACAGTGTGGAGATGGGCATGTGCTCTTCCCGTTGACGGAGGATTTTTCCTTACAGAGTTATTGCCCTTTACAGTTCAAAATAAATATCATCTTGTAAATGCAAATCCTCTTACACTTTTGATACGGTTCACATTATAGGGCCTACCTAGTGGATATGATCAGCACAGTCTGAAGATGCGTATGTGCTCTTCCCAGTGACAAAGGATTTTTCCTCACCCAGTTAGTGCCATTCACAATTCAAAATACTGTAGATTAAATGATATCTTGTCAACGCAAATACTACACTTTTGATGTGGTTCACATTGTACTTGGTGGATATTATCGACGCAGTTTGAAGACACATGTGTCACTGATTTTCTACAAACAGAAATGCAGCTGTTCTCCTTCTTCCCAGTTCACTGACACTGGGGTCAGAGAGGGTACACCATCTTCTAATGGCTCTCATTTTTTCATAACATTGGTCACGTCTCGCCTTCATAGTACATGAAATTGTTATAGTGGTAATAAGTCTATCATGATGTATTAAAATTTTCAAATTTGTTCTGTACATATTATTCATACTTGACAGATATGGAGGCCCCAGCTTTCCAGTACTGTCCCCATGACATGATGATAAAAACTAGCAATGTTACAGAGAAGGTCATGTGGTCGAGGCCAAAGGTCACAGATAACGTGGGTGTCCAGTCACTTCACATCAGTCATGAGCCGGGCACCAAGTTTATCCATGGGTTGACGATGGTGAATTACACTGCCGTGGATGGGGCGGGCAATGTGGCATCTTGTAACTTCACAGTTTCTGTTGTACAAGGTATGGAATACATATGATATGATAACGTTAGTTTCATTCAATCAAAGGAAGTGAAATTGCCCACCATGAAATCATGGAGTGATCGATTGATGAAATGGTCCAAGTTCATGCTGATAATGAACATACATTTATATCATTCCTTGATTTTAGGGAGTGATTCATCAGGAAGACTTGGAATATACTAAACACCTCACCAAAGTAAATTTCCCACTAAGTATTGGCTAATATTTTCTAAGATATATAGAGGATATCACCTGTTTCTTGACGAATACCATAAATATTTCATCGACTGTGGTGAGAAAATTGGTATTTTCACGAGTGGTGAAGCCACGAGTGGAAATGCCAATTTTCTCACCCCACGAGATGAAATATTTATGGTATTCGTCAAGAAACAGGTGATTTTCTTTTTATGATATACTTCTGTTGTACTACTTTTTTTAAAACATTAAAATAATTCAGATTTTGTTGGCTTTTACGACTGAAGATGCACTGAAACAACACTGGTTATTTTCACTGTGACGTCTCTCGCGGACTACTTTGCTGTCAACAAATCGCACGTGCTGCAAGCGAATTTCTTTCAGTCTGGTATCCTGCACTTTAGTATCGATGACATCCAGCAGATCTCAAGAATTTTATTAGCTTTATATCTCAAATAAACGATTTTCATGCCGACCCGTCGGCCAACTCCCTCCCCTTCGGCAGAAAAGCACGGTCGATCCTGTGTAGAGGTTTGGCTTGTCTCGCTGTCTGCACTCGGATCCTGCACTCGGGCAGGACTGGCGCACTGGTTTCGCATTGACCTCTCTGGTTCCACACGGTGTTTGTCTTTGCACAGAGAATATTCTCAATTCAAATAAAATCGGCATTCGCCCTTGATTTCGTTCATGTCTACCCAAATAGCACTATTTTGATTTAGCAAAATCGAATGGTTACGGTAAGTTACAGCCAGATTTAGATTTACCGGTCGTGCGTGGTTGTTGTTGTGTGGAGCTTCGACGGTGGTGAGAGCCTGCGGAGTTGTCATTGTGATTTTGCCGATTCTTAATGAATACTCACTGACAAGAGTTCCCTGTCGTTGAATTAAGTTGTTTTTCATGTTTTCTCTTCAACTTTGGTGCGACATTTTCATGATATGACCCCAATTTCGAACCTTAAACTGAGTAATGTGTTTTATTTTCCGCGCAAGTTCGTGTTGCACTCTGCACTGCTCTGGCCCTGCACTGTCGAACTGCAGTCACGTCGTGCATGTGTAGGTGCACGCGTACGTGACGAGTCGGTCCCAATATCGCCATTGCGTGTATTTCTTATTTCATGCCTATTTGTGTTTTATTTCCTGTCAAAATCTGGTCATCATAAGGCATAATAACATACAAATGATCCTTCCCAAATATTTAGCTTGTTTTTCTTTGGCGCATAAACCTTGTGGAGGTTCGGTCAATTGCCTCATCACTGTGTCCACGGTGACATGTATTTGTTCGCTGTGACGTCATTTTCCATATCCACCAAGTAAAAAATATCGCTTTATTCGATTGATAATTTTCACTATCTCATCGCCAAGTATATAATAAATATATATATGCGATTGTAATGGGAGAGCATCAGTTTGACCAGATCAACAATCGGTGAAAATGAATACCCTATTGGTGGTGTTATGCCTGTATGAGCATGCATGCAGTCAGCCTACCCAATGACAATGTGTGCAAATTCTGCGTTAACCAGGATTGGGCAATTGCAAAATGCAAAAAATTTGTCCACATTTTCATTGGTCTATTCACACAGTGAAGGTCAGATTGACTGATAGGTCTCCAGCAATAGACACATATGATTTGCATTTTTTCTTTTTATGAATCAATGTTGCATTCAATGCATGCTCATACAGGCTCAAAACCACATACAGGGTAATCATTTCACGATGCAAAACTGATGCTCTGTGAGAATTCCCACTACAATCGCATATATATATATATCTTAGAAAATATTAGCCAATATTTAGGCGGGAACTTACTATTGTTGAGGTGTTGACAGTGGATAATCCAGACAGTGGGTATACACCAGACGGGATACTCCATACAGGGGATATTCCAGTCAGTGAATACTTCAGACAGGATACTCCAAAAGGGATACTCCAGAGAGTGGATACTCCAGATGGGATACTCCATACAGGGGATATTCCAGACAGTGAATACTTCAGACGGGATACTCCAGAGAGGGGATACTCCAGACAGGGGATACTCAAGACAGTGAATACTCAGATGAGATACTTCAGACAGGATACTCCAGACAGGATACTCCAGACGGTGGATACTCCAGACGGGATACTTCATACAGGGAATATTCCAGACAGTGAATACTTCAGAAAAGATACGCCAGACAGTGTATACTCTGGACAGGATACTCCAGAGAGGGGATACTCCAGAAAGGTTACTCCAGAAAGGAGATACTCCAGACAGTGAATACTCTAGATGGGATACTCCAGACAGTGAATACTCCAGACGGGATACTCCAGACAGGGGGATACTTCAGACAGTGGATGCTCTAGAGAGATACTCCAGACAGTGAATACTCCAGACAGGGTGACACTTCAGACAAGATAATCCAGATGGGATACTCCAGACAGTGAATAATCCAGAGGGGATACTCCAGACAGTTAATATTCCAGAGGGGATACTCCAGATGAGATATTCCAGACAGTGAATAATCCAGAGGGCATACTCCAGACAGTGAATACTCCAGAGGGGATACTCCAGACAGTGAATACTCCAGATGAGATATTCCAGACAGGGGGATACTCAGACAAGATACTCCAGAGAGTGAATACTCTAGAGGGGATACTCCAGACAGTGAATACTCCAGAGAGGGGATACTCCAGACATTGAATACTCCAGACAGTGAATACTCCAGACGGGTATACTTCAGACAGTGAATGCTCTAGATAGATACTCCAGACAGTGAATAATCAAGAGGGGATACTCCAGACAGTGAATACTCCAGAGGGGATACTCCAGACAGCGAATACTCCAGACGGGATACTCCAGACGTGATAATCCAGTACTCCAGGTGGGGTGGTTAGAGCATTCACCTCGCAAGCGGGAGATATGGAACTTGTTCCGTCCTCATTTGGCGCTCACCATTAAGAGGATAGATCAAGGACTGGTATTAATTATCCCGGGGTGTTAGGATAATGGGACTTGGTGGAGTATCATGTATGCCTATGGCACGGTGCTTCTGTGAGTCAGATTATAAAATGGCGGCATTTGGGAGTGCTCTGTCGTATGTAGGCACACGATTGTGATATAACTGAAAAATTGTAGAAATTGACGTAAAATCCTATTCACACGCTCAGTCTTTCCCACGAATTTGCAAGATGTTGAAATTAACATCCTGGATTTTGCCATTGGCTTCTTCACTGTAATGTAACAACACATGGATTGTTGTGAAGATATGGTTAAACTTTATGGTTCTCTGAATACGGTAATTCCCCTAATAATTCGATCACCAGAAATGCAGCAAAAATGGCATATATCTGGAAATATTTCTGATGGCACCAGCTACAAAGTGTCACATTTTGTCATTATATGACTTTTCTTCAATTGGAATGAAGAATGAGAATGTTACTTTCTCTCTGTGTTTGAATAACAGAGTTTAAAAGTGAACTTCCTGTGATTGAATTATTAGGGGAATTACCATAACTTTCTAAGATGGGGGGAAGATTTTGATGTATCTCTTTGATTGACAGAGGTAAATTGTGCCTTGCCTGCATTAAACCATGGTGCCTATGTGTGTGGTCAGGACCCCCAACAACTGCAGGTGTGTTACCTTATCTGTGAGAAAGGGTATGCGAAGAGCCCCCTTAGGGTCTTCAACTCTCCTTACCACTGCCTCCTTAAGTATGATATTGACAGACTGACAGCCATGTTGACGAAGCAAGAACCGTGTCTCAGTAAGTGTTATCTGATCCTGGCTCTGTTTTAGATTTGAGACTTGCATGATAATATACAAAGTGTTCATATATAGGTTCTTAGTTATGGAATCTTCTTTCTTGGATAAACAATGATAGGCAAATATATGCTATTTTAACTTCTGCCATACATGCAAAGTCATCGATAATGGTAGTCCATAAAAGTATACTTTCAATATACGGTACGTTTAAATATCCAACGATCTGTTTTAACTGACTCTAAAACTTCTATCATGGTTTACTTTGTACATGCTGACCAG
This sequence comes from Hanleya hanleyi, assembly GCA_036873755.1. Lineage (NCBI taxonomy): Eukaryota > Metazoa > Mollusca > Polyplacophora > Lepidopleurida > Hanleyidae > Hanleya > Hanleya hanleyi. The sequence goes on from JAVTVY010026991.1 coordinate 104,489, forward strand.
CCAATGGTGTAGATATATGTATATATAGGTTATTGAGTAGAGAATATTCAAATTCACAGAGAGGAAAAAGCCGACGCGAGTGAGGCAGGAGTTTGGACTAACATTTCAAGGACAGTGCGACTCTAGGAATGAGGCCATGTTGACGAGTCTTTCTGAAGCTGTTGTGGAATATTTAGAATCTCGACACTTTTGTGGTGAACCTCTCTGTGATCTGAGCAATGTTTCCATCGTCTGCGGCACTACTACGCACTCACAGCCCAAGACCAACTTCCATGTTGGGCGGTACAGACGTGAAACAGATATTGTGGCTTTCTTTGTTGTAAAGTGGAATATTACCATTGAAGTCGGGTAGGACCATTTGTAACGATTTTTAAAGTATTAAGGTAGACAACTGTTCAAATCAAACTATTTAACTTTTTGAATAATTTATGTTTTTGCACTTGCAGAGAAATGCATATAGGTGTTTGTGTCCCAGACCCAGGGTATATTTGATTACACATAAAATATAAGAAATCGCCCCAATTTGGTAACATTATTGATGGTTGAATTTGATGTTAATTTGAACAAATTCATTACTTTTAGAATGCCCAGGTTCTGCCCCAAAATTTTCCACCATACATTATTTATAGGAATATTCGCTGATTGATAGGCCTGGTATTGACTATTAAGGATAGCTATCCCCTCAGAGGCAGTTTTTGCACCCCCATGACAATTTGTCGTCTGTATCAATAAATATACAAGATAACCATAATAAACTATATATTTTATGAAAGCATACATCGTAGGGATTCCAACTATATGATTTGTATAACTGACGCTGCTACTGTGTAGAAAATATTCCAATTTTACAAAATTAAAATGAAAACAATAGCGTCCATTTTTCACTTGAAATTTCATGAAAACTGTTGGTCTTGTTTCAACTTTGATGGTATACTTTGGTAGGAAACAATTCGAACTAGTAAACTTTTTCTCATTTTTTTAAATTTTTGCCTGGTTTTGTTTTTATAGCTATTTTACTAAAATAAATTGGGAAAAATGTACTTATTTACGGTCGTTTGTCTTAAAAGTTGAATAATTAGCAAACTAATCCGAACTTAAAAAAAGTGAGATAAAGTTTACTAGATCACCTTATAAGTAACAAGCATGCCAAATTTCAAAGGCGTAGCATGGATACTTTTCGAGAAATAAACATTTAAATCTCGGATTTTGTACAAAATGAAAGGCTAGAAATCGGGCAAAATATGTCCAGCTATACATCTGATGAATTAATCCCTATTTTTTGCTTGAATTCTATTGTCAAATACATTTTTAATCTGTCTATTGGGACCTACTCGAATACCTGTTTATTCTGGATAACTATTACACAAAGTTTTTTTCATCAAGTCGGTTTAAAGTCCAATTTAAACTTTAAAAACTTGCTAAAACTTGTTCACACCTATGTAGATTACTTCACGGCGGGTGTCTGAGTGAAGTGTCACTGTCATAATTAGAAACAAAAATAAGGATGTTTGCATGGTTTTGATCAGAAGGGGGTACATTAATGTAAATAAGTAGGACTAGTAGATAATTAGCTTACCATAATACTGCGGAAATGAGTTTTGAAAAGGGAAATTTAACAGACAAAAATAATAGTAGCCAAGCCCAAGCTAAGGCAATCTGTTTAATTGTTCCAGTGCCTTGGAAACTAAATTTTTAATCCTAATATTGAAGCACTTCTATTTATAATTTTGATTTCATTTTTTCACCAAATGTTAGAGAAAATAGTGAATATTTGAATGAAGAAATAAAAAAAAAAATGACCAATTTTGACCCTCTAAGGGGATAGCTATCCTTAACAGGGCTGATTGTTCACGATGAGGCTGATTTCAGTTCAACTACATTTAATATCAGCATTTACTTTTTACCAGGCCGATAAGTAGGCCGTATGAAAAACACTCACAGGACCTCTCACATGGCCTGTGATTATCAGCCCCATCAAAATGCAAGGCCTGTTTATATTTTAGTCTGATTCCTCTTTTATAATGTTTTCCCTTTCTCTTCTACTGTCATTTTCAAATGTAAAAAGATGAATCACTTCGGAAATCTCAAGAGACAAGTTTTTATCCGACAATTCGTGTACATGGGGGAGCCATGGTACTGCCCAGTGTGTCGAAATCTTAAATATCATATATGATTGTCTTAGTTTAAATCCAATATATATATATATACAACTAGTTTTATATATTGCTTAATTGGCATGGGAGTTACTGTCTAATGTAGGTGACAATTACCTGTGTGATATCACAAGCTGATTTTTCAAATTCCGATTCAAAAATATGAATAAATAAAAAATAAAAATTATCATGAAACACTTGTACAAATCAGAATAAACTTTTCGAAATATTGTCTCTTTCAAAATATATCAAATTGAGTGCATGTTGCTGCACAAAAGTTTCAAAACTAAATCTTAATATGTTTATGGGTTAAAGGGAGATAGCCTACTGGGCAATAATGGTACAACCACCAGTGGTCTATCTTGTATACACTTTCGAAAATACTGGGAAAAATATTGGACAAATTTGTTTGTGAAGAGATCTGAAAATTTAGTGCTTTTGAAATTAGTTTCATGTTCAAACAGTGTTGGGGTTTTCTTCTTGAAATAATACCGACTTAAAAAGAAATAATTTTCGAGCCGCAAGATTTATGTTGCTGTCAGTGATCATAAATTAAAGCATACACTGTCAATGGAATACATTGTCACTGGAATTCCAGACAATTTTGAATATAATGTGCATTGTTTTTTCTCACAGTCGTGAACTTAGCCAGAGTAAGTTGGACTCGTTACTGTTGGGGCTGAAGTTAGAGCTAATGAAGTTGGCCTCCTCCATGTCTCTCGACGTCTGGGATCAACCTTACTACAGCGTGCCCGGCAGCGTCATCACAGGCCCCGTTATATGGATATGTCAGGCTGGCGAGGTCAAGGTCGATGGTAGTTGTGGTATGTATGTTCTGAAACTAACAACAAATGTAAGATCATCTAACTTACTGTAATTTATTTTCAGATCTGACAATAAATGTGTATCTGTTGTCCATAAAGTCTGTCTGAATGTGAAATGTTGAGCATTGTGGAGATCATCTATGATCCATCTCTGCATGAATATTATCAAGGAAGAGAACTTGGGAGGGAGCACTGTTCCCCCCCCCCCTCCCACACACACACACACACACACACAAAAAACCCTGGACAAACTAGAAGACGGAGAGACTGTTATTCCGGGATTTAGAGTTGGAATGAAGTTTTCATAAGCTTTGAATATACTGGTACTTAAGTGATAATCAATGTCAGGGTTACTTTACAGGCAGGATCGAGTACTTCTTTGGATTGAACTATGTGAAAGAATTCGACTGAAACACGTGTAAAATGAAACTTCTAAACTTGTTCGAAGTCATCTGACAAATAAGGCCACACTGCTTTCATTGTACGAATACTGTATTGTTTTTACAGTGAAATGCCCTGTGGGAACCATGCACAACACTACAGGTGGATTTTGTGAGCTTTGCCCGGTAGGCACTTACCAAGACGCAGAGGGATTTTTGAAGTGTAAGCTGTGCAGTGGAGGGGCAGCAACTGGAGAACGAGGATCTATCAATGCGTCAGAGTGTATGTATTGTTCATCACCATCTCCTGAAGCATTTCAAAAACCCTTTGTCAGTGAATTATCTTCATTGTTATATTGAAATGTTATCAATTCTGATAGGGTGATTTAATATATGCAAGATTTGTCAGCCAATCTTTGGCTATTTGAAGAGGCCCCAAGTTGACTGATAAACTAAGGTGAAGGGTGTTGCAAATAATTAACTTTGTTCACGATGTACCTCAGTTCAACCAACTCCATTACAAATCAATTAACTCTGGTATGTTTCTAACAAATAACCTAAACAGTTAAGTAATTTTAATTTGTGACATGATCATGTCACCTCTATCTTAATCTCTGTTTCACCAGCTTAATAAATGTAGACTTCCAGCATGAGGTAGATGTGCCTATCAAATATTAAGCTCCAACTTCATATCCATAATTCTGTTTGTCTCATTGTTCATGTTAAATGACCGGATGCCTGAAGAAATCCTGTCCTGAGTTTTATAGAAATTTAGTACTGTTCACTAAATCGTTGATGTTGTTGTTGTTGCCAGGTTTATTGACGAGCCCGTCTATTGACGACATGAGTAAGTTCCTGATTATAGCCACGTGTTGTTTTGGATTCCTCTTCCTCTGTGTTGTTCTCTTCATGTACTACCACTACCATCGTCAGAGACAGGAAAACGTTGTACGCAAGAGGTCGCCACTGTCCCGGACCAATAGATTCGCACTGTCCAACGTTTACGCCCCATCGCCCGTACTCTCTAAGCCAAAGTTCCTGCAGGGTGATCAGGACACAAGAACTATGGGAAATATGACAAATGGGAGTCTTTATTCCAATACGAGCCGTGATAACTTAGGTGGCATCAAATACGTCAACGCAGATTTCATCAACAGGGATATCAGTAGTTTAAGCAGTAACCATGGTAACAGAGATTACATGAATACGAATAAGAACTTCAGTAGTCGAGAGTACGTCAATAATAGTGAATACGAGGAGGTGCAGGTAGATGGCGCTGTTCCATCACGTTCGAATCGCTTCTCATTGCAGACTGCTTCATCTAGTGAGGGTATTTATAGAGACCCTGAGCGCAGCTCGCTACGAGGTCTTCAGAACAACAGACGTCCACCAACCGGGCGGATTAAAAATGTAGTTCCAGTCGTATCTAGTGATGAAGATGACCTCTATGTTTGAGAGACGGAGTTTCTTCAGAGTTGTATAAATTTTGTTTTCAAAACTGTGTGACATACGTTGATGTATTGATTCGTTTAACTGTGAAACCATGTTAAGAACATGGGAACAATGTACATATCTGTAAATTGATGGACTGTGAAGAAATACTCCAGGATTTTAATGGTGTACTGTATGCTTTACTTGCCTTACAAATCTGTTACTGCTGGTTATTGATTATGAAAATCACAATGGAGCAAGTAATTACATCACCTATTCATTATAGCAGGCCCACTCTCTGTCATGGTACAGCTTTGTCAGAATGAACCATTCTAGAGATGAGGATAAAGAAGTTGTACATGTATAACTGGTAATTCTATGAAGTCTTTGTCACCGGTACTGTATTTCTCAGGTACCAGTGTTGCCTTATGAATTTATTTAACTAGCTGTTCCATCTGACTTTTGCATATTGTCGTATATATTAAACTAAACCGCCATTTGGTAAAATGTATAATATTATCCCACAATATGTTCTATCAGAGTTGTATATGTAGCACTGCTACCTCAATGATTTCTTGTCTGTTTCCCTCCATCTTCTCTAGCCCAAGTTCACCACATCACCATCCATTGCGTATGCGATGTATAGCTCACATACATGACATATGCGATGTATTACTCATGTATGCGATGTATAGCTCATCTATGTGATGTGTAGCACACATATGCGATGTAGTGGAATTGGCTAGAGAAGATGGTTTTCCACTTGAAAGGTGGTGAATAAAAGGGAGACTGAGGCTGAAAGTTAAATTAAAAGTATGTTGTAGTCAGAAACTGTTCAAGCCACATCTATCATATTATGCCAGTCAACTGTTACAGTATTATGGAATGAGCATTGTGGTATTGTAAGAGACATCCATTCTCATGGTATCACATTGTATACCTCCTACTGTCAGATATACTTTTGTGTGCATGGCTCTCGACCAATCAGCAGCATCTGTTACTGAATGGAGCAGAGTGGGATCAGACTGTCACAGGTAAACAAGATGTAATGTGTGTTCTTGTAAAAAAAGTTCAAACTTGTTCATTCTTCTACAGTAACTGACTGGATACATTTTTCATCTGTCTGGTATGCAGATTATTCTACAGTAACTGACTGGATACATTTTTCATCTGTCTGGTATGCAGATTATTCTACAGTAACTGACTGGATACATTTTTCATCTGTCTGGTATGCAGATTATTCTACAGTAACTGACTGGATACATTTTTCATCTGTCTGGTATGCAGATTAATGCTTCTTGTGTTGAATTGATCAAAATCAATAAAAAAAACTGTACATGCGTGTCATACATTTTGAATTGAGTGCACATGATTTGAGCCAGTGGTGATGAAAAACAGTTTCTTTAAAGAGTATCACACTTGCAATTTTTCAGTGGGGGGTAGGGGATGGGCTAGCTGTCTGGTTCCGCCACCCCTGCTACTGAAATAATTATTTGAATGAAAAGTTGACGAAATGATGCATATTTACACAACAGTGGGTCATCCACTTGCTGTCATTTCTACATTTAGCCTGTTTAGGGCAGATACCTGATGGTAATTTGAGGAAAAATTTGGGGGTTATTGAATTATAACAGCTCTTATCATAAGAAAGGTATCCCCCCCTTGTCCATATGGTATAAAGCCCCATTCCCCCCCATCCACCAACCTAGCATCTGCTATGGTTTGAGACTAGTTAACTGTCGTCACATTCAAAAGAGATTACTCCATGTCTTCATTGTTGTGAATATATACCAGATGTAAATGTTATTTTACAGAAGTACCTCTTTGTAGATATGTATGTATGTATGACATTTTGAATTTTAAGGTAGGTGTTGATGAATCCTGTGAAAATCAAATTACAGTCTCAACTGCAGTCACATCTCCTACATGTACATGCCTTATCTATATATCCTTGAATTAGAAACATGGCATTGTCACTAATGTCACAAGACCTACGAAGTAGGGTAGGCATTAGGACTCAGACGCGCACTGAACTCTTGGAAATCCCCCTGCGCCAAGTTGAAATCCTGCCTATATTAAGATGAGCACAGCCCAAGTCGGAATCACCAGAATTTTTTATCAAAAGTAGGTCAGGTCAGAACTTGTTGGTAATTAACAGTCCCCTAATGCACCTTCATGCAAAAAATCAAGGTTCTAATGTCAACAGTTCTCCTTATGTTGCTGACGAAAGGATTCGGATGGAGTCCCTGACTACCGGACAATTTGCAGATGGTAGCCTACTTCGTAGGAATTATGGGATTATTTCACGCAAACCTGAAAATAGTCTACTCTGTACAATATCTTGTTATTGGAGTTGGGTACTACATGTATGTAACCAATTAAATTAATTATGAATAACAACTTTTTTGCTTATTAGCTGATTGCCACATCTCCATGTTAATGATGAAATAAGCTATTTGAGAGGTATTCTAGAAGTTGGGAAGGGAGTTATCGGTATTCTGGTTTAAAAAATATGTTAGTAACTGCAGCTGAATGTAACCAACTAATAAACAAAGATGTTTATCAGTATAATTGGGAGAATTATTCTGATCTAAAGTACTACCAAGTCAAGGTAGTTTGTTGGTGAGATCCAAACTAATATTTTGGTAAAAGAAAATCTCAACCATTCTTGGTGAAGTCATCTGGCATGCTCATTGGTACAAGCTAATCGAAGCAATTCATCATTGTAAGCCGGAAAAGTTGTGATTGTTGGTTGGTAAAAGCACCCAGTAAATTACGAGTTTATCAACATCTGGTCTGCAAGTTGTCCATATTTTATTCAAATGAGATTTATTTATATATGTATGATGGCATTAACTTGTTGAATTAGATATTCCTGTTCACTGCCAAAAATATGGTCAATAAACTGTGTTCAGATATTTTGTTGATATGTTGAATACACGATGTACATACATAAATGTCTTAGTTGTCATTTCCATCACCTCTTTCTGTTTTAAGCTGTGGCTCCAATTTCCGTTGCTTGGCGAAATGACACCTGGACTCCCCCAAATCAAGTTCTGTTATATGATTTTAGGACATTTCATGCTAGCGACTTTCCTGAAGATCACTCTCCCACTTTTCAAATGGAAAGAGTAGGTTACGTGACATAGGTTTTTACTCTGAAAAATTGACTTCCACAAACCAATGCCTAATTCCCTATTAGGTACCATATCAAACTTCTTATCACAGGAAACATTCTGGTCCCATGATGCATGTCCTACTCCCATGATTCTGCAGTGTTGTCCATACCCTATATTCTGTTCGAATTGGTGGCATTCAGACGTCTTTATCAAGTGCTAAATGTGATTTTAAATTGTCTGTGGTTGTTCGTTTGATGTTCTCAGCTAGACATATGTAGATGCATTTATCATTCGCCTTAACTGTCAGTCGATTGGCTGACTATTCCTTTCAAATGCTTGCCAAGAACAGTAAACTTTTACATATCACCAAGTTGAGACAGTATCTCCATGAGCAATCATCTACAATCGCAAATTACTGAGATTGCCTGATATACAGTATGAAGATCAGCAAGATAACATGTAATTTCGGATCTCTAGTGTATTGCCATTGTTTTATGACTGATACTCTATACCAGTTACAATGAAACCTGGCCAAAGTTGTTGGTCATTAATGTCTCGGTGAGATTTCTAATCCGACTTAAATTTAACGACATGTATTTGTCAACCCTATCGTCATACAATTAAGGAAGATATTTTCTTCCCACATACCAATTTATGCAATACACATGTATACATGGAAAGGTTCTGTTCTTGTTCACACATCGTCTTCATTCTAATTGAAATAATGGCTTTCTCATGTAATGGATGTGGTCAGGCGATGCCCACTGAAGATGACATCGCAAAATTTGCAACATGCGCAGTTATTTTTGTATCGGTAATAGCTGCTGTGGAGGTGCCGTTCATGTCCCAATGACAAATTTAATCTGTGTAGGGGGTCTATGGGTTGGGTTCGGTGATGATTATTGATATTGTTACTGACATCTTTGAAACTCCACCTCAACATACTGTTAATTCACAAGAATAGTTGAAATTTGGGACTTCGAGTGTTGACCAGGTTCATGTTAGTCTTCCAATTATGTGTAGGCCCCACTCTCATGGTGCAGATCCACCTTCTAAATTATGCATATATTGTTGGCTTACAGGAACGCAAAACAAACAGGTTGTGGTGATTGGTCAAGTTTATGCAAGAGGAGTCACTTCATTCAGAGACTTACTTGAGATTGACAGCCGTTGTTTGGAAAATTAGCCGCTGCTGCCATGAAGACTTCTGGTACAGATGACCTGGTAGTAGCACCTCACTTGGATGTGAATGCTTTGATGACTTCTGGTACAGATGACCTGGTAGTAGCACCTCACTTGGATGTGAATGCTTTGATGACTTCTGGTACAGATGACCTGGTAGTAGCACCTCACTTGGATGTGAATGCTTTGATGACTTCTGGTACAGATGACCTGGTAGTAGCACCTCACTTGGATGTGAATGCTTTGATGACTTCTGGTACAGATGACCTGGTAGTAGCACCTCACTTGGGTGTGAATGCTTTGATGACTTCTGGTACAGATGACCTGGTAGTAGCACCTCACTTGGGTGTGAATGCTTTGATGACTTCTGGTACAGATGACCTGGTAGTAGCACCTCACTTGGGTGTGAATGCTTTGATGACTTCTGGTACAGATGACCTGGTAGTAGCACCTCACTTGGGTGTGAATGCTTTGATGACTTCTGGTACAGATGACCTGGTAGTAGCACCTCACTTGGGTGTGAATGCTTTGATGACTTCTGGTACAGATGACCTGGTAGTAGCACCCTCACTTGGGTGTGAATGCTTTGACTTCTGGTACAGATGACCTGGTAGTAGCACCTCACTTGGGTGTGAATGCTTTGATGACTTCTGGTACAGATGACCTGGTAGTAGCACCTCACTTGGGTGTGAATGCTTTGATGACTTCTGGACTGACCAGTAGTAGCACCTCCTGATGTGAATGCTTTGATGACTTCTGGTACAGATGACCTGGTAGTAGCACCTCACTTGGATGTGAATGCTTTGATGACTTCTGGTACAGATGACCTGGTAGTAGCACCTCACTTCTTGGATGTGAATGCTTTGATGACTTCTGGTACAGATGACCTGGTAGTAGCACCTCACTTGGATGTGAATGCTTTGATGACTTCTGGTACAGATGACCTGGTAGTAGCACCTCACTTGGATTTGAATGCTTTGATGACTTCTGGTACAGATGACCTGGTAGTAGCACCTCACTTGGATGTGAATGCTTTGATGACTTCTGGTACAGATGACCTGGTAGTAGCACCTCACTTGGATGTGAATGCTTTGATGACTTCTGGTACAGATGACCTGGTAGTAGCACCTCACTTGGATGTGAATGCTTTGATGACTTCTGGTACGGATGACCTGGTAGTAGCACCTCACTTGGATGTGAATGCTTTGATGACTTCTGGTACAGATGACCTGGTAGTAGCACCTCACTTGGATGTGAATGCTTTGATGACTTCTGGTACAGATGACCTGGTAGTAGCACCTCACTTGGATGTGAATGCTTTGATGCCTTCTGGTACAGATGACCTGGTAGTAGCACCTCACTTGGATGTGAATGCTTTGATGCCTTCTGGTACAGATGACCTGGTAGTAGCACCTCACTTGGATGTGAATGCATTGATGCCTTCTGGTACAGATGACCTGGTAGTAGCACCTCACTTGGATGTGAATGCTTTGATGCCTTCTGGTACAGATGACCTGGTAGTAGCACCTCACTTGGATGTGAATGCTTTGATGCCTTCTGGTACAGATGACCTGGTAGTAGCACCTCACTTGGATGTGAATGCTTTGATGCCTTCTGGTACAGATGACCTGGTAGTAGCACCTCACTTGGATGTGAATGCATTGATGCCTTCTGGTACAGATGACCTGGTAGTAGCACCTCACTTGGATGTGAATGCTTTGATGCCTTCTGGTACAGATGACCTGGTAGTAGCACCTCACTTGGATGTGAATGCTTTGATGCCTTCTGGTACAGATGACCTGGTAGTAGCACCTCACTTGGATGTGAATGCTTTGATGACTTCTGGTACAGATGACCTGGTAGTAGCACCTCACTTGGATGTGAATGCTTTGATGACTTCTGGTACAGATGACCTGGTAGTAGCACCTCA